>SNQJ01S0016622.1:32601-43194 GCA_010110895.2 Picea sitchensis
AAACTATTTCTTATTAAAATATATCTATATTATTAATTTTATATTTCATTTATTTTTTATAAATCCCATCAAAATATAATATTATATTAACAAATATTAATAAACAATTTAATAATATATTATATATTATTTTATTAATATATACTATCATATATAGCTTCTTACCCAATACCAAATTATTATAATTTTTTTTAGTAATATATTATATAATATCAACAAGTTATTAATAAACAATCTAATAATATATTATATACCTTTATATATATATATTATTAAACAATCTAATAATACATTATATAACATATTATCATATACATCTTAACAAATATCAAATTATTATAAAATATTTTTAATAATATATTATATAATATCAAATATTAACAAGTTTTCAATAAGCAATTTAATAATAATAATAATAATCTATTTTTAAAGTTACGATCAAACCATAGTAAATTATTTATTAATATATTATATATTTATATATATTAATAAATAATTTAATAATATTTTATATATTATAATATATATTAATATTAATGTATATCAAACTATTATATAAATTTTAATAATATATTATATAATATTAAATATTTCACTTATATGAGATAATCATAAATGATCTAATAATATATTATTTATAATAAAATGTTAATTATTAAAAAATCATATGTAATTTGTCATAATGTTTTTACTCTTAACTTAAACTTATTTTTGATGCTGTTTGAGTTGTTGGAAATATCTTGAAAGATGTTTACAACTTTATTGTAAAATTACTATTTGCATTTTTTTTCCAATTTTCACAATAGGAAAAAAAGTCTTTCACTCGGAGATTCTTTTAAAATGGCCATAACATTTTGCAGCCACAATTTAGGGCTTACACAATTTGAAGAGTTATATGCTTTTGATGACGTTGTAAATATTTATTTTTATATCAAGGAGAATATTTTTCCAATTTTAAAAATGGAGAAAAAATCTTTTAACATTAAACCATTTTTAAAAAAAATGGCTATCACATTTTGCAGCAACCTTTATTTAGGGCTTCTTACACTGTTTGAAGAGTTATATGCTTTTGATAATGTTACAAATATTTATTTTTATATTGGCAAGAATACAAATTTAATCTTTTGGAAAAAAATGCATATGTGGAGATGATAAAACCTTATGTAAAGTATTTTATTATTTGCATTTATTTTTATTTTATTTTTAATTTTTTGGGTTGATTTTGTTTTTTAATATAATTTTTTCCTATATTTTATATTTATTATTAAAAAATATTTATTATGTGTGCATTAGAATTTATTTTCTTTATTATTAGTGAATGATAATTTAAATTCTATTATTATTTTAAACCATCATTTCTATGTTAAACTATGATATCTAGAAATAACTAATATCATCTCTAACAATGTGCTAACAATATGTTTTGTCTTATGCTATTCTTATTTGATTGTTTTTCTTAGGAACTCTAATTTAAATCCCAAATCCCCCTAATGTGGCATAGTTCACATATACCACACTTATGATAATGAACTTTACTTCGTTCTCTAGGCTTATCAATAGTGGAAGTATTATATTATGGGAAAATGAAATGATCATCCACATCGACATTAATTTTTGCACTTTATGCAGATGCAAGACAAGTTGCAGAACCACTGCCATGAAAAGTAAACCATGTAGCTTCCACAATTTCACTTGAACATCAAGTACAAGAAGGGAAGCGCAAATTGAATTGTAGACTTACCTTAACTGACCTCCAATTGTGGCACTAACCATGTTCCTCCATTCACACGAGAATTTAGAGTGACCACAGTTCTATGACAATTAATGATCTTAACTTCATTGCTACATACCATACTTTGGTTATAGGTAAACAAGCTTTTGACTTTCACCTTTAGGATGGGATTCTAAGCCATTTAGGTCATCCCCATGTTCCATCGTATGAGCGTGAGAAGATGATTTGGGAGGTAAACTACAATTATGTGGTAGGGCATTTCAGAGTGGAGAAGACAATGGAAGTATGGCATGGGTACTTCTACTAGCCAAATCTTTGATAGGACATTTACAGATATATTAGATCATGCAAGAGTGAAAGTTGAAAGAGTCAAAGAGTCAAATTTGTTATGTCAACAATGGTGGTTTCGAGCACATCGTATTGGTGAACCATGGTATTGAGCCCATGGATTACATGTAATGAAAGGCGATAAAAAGGTTGGTGGTATTCCATTGTAACGTGTCAAGAGTTGAGTGGTGAAAGCTCACTTGGTCAGGGCGAGGAGGTTGGTTAGCTTGGCTGGGTTTGGCCAAGGACAATAATAAATCTATTATTGGCTGGTTTTTCCCGGAAGGGTTTTCTAGGATAAATCTCGTGTGATTTATGTGTGCATGTTGTTATATTCTTGTTATTTTTATCTCTTGTGCGTTTTTGTTTCCTAACAATTGGTATTAGAGCAATGATTGATGATGATGAAAAGAAAGACACGACTTCTCAAGTATAGAGTAGAGGGCCTAAAGGTGAGTGGTGAAGGCTCACTAGGCCAGTTTGGCTTGGAGTGCACGAAGGGTATATGTCTTGGATGCTTGGATCTGATGGATGGATATGTCAGAATGGTTGGATCTGTTGTCTAGTTGCAGATCTACCAAGAAGTGAGCATCAAGAGCTGGAGGAATGGCAAGGTGAGAGGATGGTGGCATAAGTGTCGGGATAACAACAATGAAAAAATTGATGGAGTTGAATGTAAATGGGCATACCACTATAAGCCCTGGTTAGGCATGCGTACCTCGGGTTTGAAATTTTACCGATAAAGTCTAGACGTAGACCTAGGTGATAGGGGGAGCATACTGGATTCTCAGATACCCTGACTTTAAGAGAGGTTTGGCCGGATTTAGTCATGGGAAACCCCAAGTCAAGTTTAAAGGGGGGAATGTTAGGATAAACTTGACTCAGTGAAATAATTAAAGTTGTTAGGTCAACAATGGTGGTTTTAGGCACATGGTATTAGTGATCCGTGGTATTGAGGCCATGGATTACATGTAATGAAAACCTATAAAAGGCTGGTGATACTCCATTGTAATGTATCAAGAGTTGAGAGGAGAAGGATCACTTGGCTAGGGCCAGTAGGCTGGGCGAATTGGTTGGGTTTGGCCAAGGGAAATAATAGATCTATTGTTGGATGTTTTTTCCCATGAGGATTTTCTAGGATAAATCTCATGTGATTTATGTGTGCATGTTGCTATATTCTTGTTATTTTTATCTCTCACCCATGGATTTTTATTTCCTAACAACTGGTATCAGAGTGATGAATGACGATGATGAAAATAAAGACTCTGCTGCTCAAGTATAGAGCAAAGGGCCTGAAGGTGAGAAATGAAGGCTCACTTGGCCAGTTTGGCTCGGAGTGTGCAAAGGATATATGGCTTGGATGCTTGGATATGATGGATGGATATGTTAGATGTGGTTGGATCTGTTGTCTGGTTGAAGATCTACCAAGAAGCGAGCATCAAGAGCTGGAGGAATGACAAGGAGAGAGGATGGTGGCATAAGTGTCTAGATAATAACAATGAAAAAAAATGGAGTTGAATGTAAATGGGCATACCACTGTAAGACTTAGTTAGGAATGCGTACCTCGAGTTTGAAATTTCACCGACAAAGTCTAAACGTAGACCTAGGTGATATGAGAGAGCATGCTGGATTCCCAGATACCCTAAATTTGAGAGAGGTTTTGCCGGATTTGGTCATGGGGAACCCCAAGTTAATTTTAAAGGGGGGATGTTAGGATAAACTTGAATCTGTGAAAGAATTAAATTTGTTAGGTTAAGAATGGCGGTTTCAAACACATGGTATTGGTGATCCATGGTATTGAGGCCATGGATTAAAAGTAATGAAATCCTATAAAAGGATGGTGATACTCCATTGTAATGTGTCAAGAGTTGAGAGGTGAAGGCTCACTTGGCCAAAGCTAGGAGGTTGGTCTAATTGGTCGGGTTTGGCCAAGGGAAATAATATATCTATTGTTGGTTGGTTCTTCCCGCGAGGGTTTTTCAAGATAAATATCATGTGATTTATGTGTGCATGTTGTTATATTATTTTTATTTTTGTCTCATGGATTTTTATTTTCTGACAACTGGTATCAAAGTGATGAATGACGGTGATGAAAAGAAAGACTCGACTGCTCAAGTATAGAGCAGAGGGCCTGAAGGTGAGCAAAGAAGGCTCACTTGACCAGTTTGGCTCAGAGTGTGTGAATGATATATGGCTTGGATGCTTGGATCTAATGGATGGATATGTCAGATGTAGTTGGATATTTTGTCTAGTTGCAGATCTACCAAGAAACAAGCATCAAGAGCTTGAGGAATGACAATGCGAGAGGATGGAGACATAAGTGTCGGGATAACAACAATGATTTTTTTTTAAATGATAGAGTTGAATGTAAATGATAACACAACTGTAAGACCTGGTTAGGAATGCATACCCCTGGTTTGAAATTTCATTGGTAAAGTTTAGATGTAGACTTAGGTGATAGGGGGGAGCATGCATGATTCTTAGATACCTTGACTTTGAGGGGGGTTTGGTTGGATTTGTTCATGGGAAATCCCAAGTCAAGTTTAAAGGGGGGGATATTAGGATAAAATTAACTAGGTGAAAGATTCAAATTTGTTAGGTCAACAATGGTGGTTTTAGGCACATGGTATTGTGACATGTGGTATTGAGCCTATGGATTGCATGTAATGAAAGCCTATAAAACGCTAGTGATACTCCATTGTAATGCGCCAAGATTTGAGCGGTGGAGGTTCACTTGGCCAAGGCCAGGAGGTTGGCTGTGTTTGGTCAATGGAAATAATAGATCTATTGTTGGCTGGTTTTTCTCGTAAGGGTTTTCCAAGGTAAATCTTGTTTGATTTATGTGTGTTGCTATGATTTGAAATATTATTTCCATCATGGGCCTCAATAAGGTTTGATTATGAATTCATTCATTGTAAATAATAATGTGGAGTTGAATTTCCACTTTAGAGAGAAAAATACACGAAGTACAAGATGTTGGAAATACCGATTATCCACTTAGTAGTTCCTTTTTCAATATTTTTTTCAACCACAACAATAAATTAACAATGAATTAAAAAATAATAATTAATTGTTTATCAATAATAATAATTACAATGTTTGTATTAAAACAAGCTGTGATTGTGAAGGACACCAATCCTTTTAGAGCACCAAATCTAGGAGACACAAATCCCCTTCCTTTTTTGAGCACCTACTCAAGGAAGCTGCAACCCCCTGCTTCTTCAAGCACCAACTTGAAAGGACGATCCAATCCCTCAAATTCTTCAAGCACCAACAAGTTGAAGGGAGGCACAGACCGCCTGTTGTTTCATGATTCTACTTGAAAAGGACTATAGTCCTTCCTAGCTCCTCCCTTCGGTTAGAACATAAAGTTGTCATGGGTCATACATATTTATCATTAAAACCTAGGTCTACACCTCTGTCGAGTCTCTCTCTTTTCTGCATACCTTCCTATAAGTTTTTTTTTCCTCTTCTGGTTGATAAAGTCAGGCTGATCAAGTGTGTTGTATGCACAGGGAAAAAACCATGAGCAAATTGCAGTGTTCAAAGCAGTCCTTTTCGGGTTCGGAATACAAGCAGGAAAACATGTTCAATTTTCAGTCGTAATATTTGAGCAAGAGAAAGATCAGCCATCAGATCAAGCAAATATTAAATCACGACCATCAAATCTCATTGGAGAGAGATCAACCGTGGGGAGGCATTGCGGGGATCAGGAAGAAAATTAAAGTTTCTACAAGTTGTGAGTCCGCAATCGCTCAGGAGCGTTGATCTTGCTAGATCAACAGATCAACGGTGCATAGTGATCGCACTACGAACGAGCATCTTTGCATTGTGGGGATCTGGAAGCAAATTAAAGTTTGTGCAAGTTGTGAGCCCACAATCGCTCATGATCGTTGGTCTTCAAGCAAGGGACACGTGTCAGGCGATCTCGTACTCCGGGAGGAAACAAGCAGAAACTGAGTGAGTAAAGGACTCCCGAGGACCCGAAGCCCATAGTTCATCTGGACCATCCATCAACGAGGACATGTGGAGGTATATATCTCACTTCAGAGATACGACACTTCAGAGGATTGTAATAGCTATGCATTGAAAAGGCCTGAAGCCCGAACTCCCAAATGAATCTTGGCCGTCCAAATCAAGAGGCCACGCGACGCTAGATATAACACTTCGGAAATACGACACTTCAGAGGATTGTGCAAGCAAGCAAAATAAAACTCCCGAAGCCCGAACTCTCGAAGTGGATCTCGGCCATCCAAAACAAGAGGACACGTGGAGGCAGATATATCACTTCAGAGATACGACACTCCCGAGGATTGTAAGAGCTATGCATTGAAAATTCCCGAAGCCCGAACTCTCGAAGTGGAGCTGCATTGAAAAGGCCCGAAGCTTGAACTCCCAAAGTAATTGTGGACCGTTGATCTCAAATCAACAAGAACCGTTGATCTTTGCAGCAGGAATCAGGGTCCATCCAAGAGCGACGTGTGGAAGCAAAAATAGGGCTTTCCCAAATCGTAGATTGTGGTAGGTCGACGACCACATTTTATTGCGGTGACAGAACATGCTCAAACGTTAAAATTCTAGAGTGGTCTCGCAGTCGAAACCATGGTATCGCGGAAGCGGTACGTGGAAGTTGGTGGTTAATTGCAGGGAGCGAAGCGTTGTGGATCCAAACCACCCTTGGCAACCTCTGCAATCACATGCTTATATAGGGCCCAATTTGAGAGTAGCACATGGCAACAAACTAGGCGTAAGGCCTCGTCCTGATCCCAAGGAGAAATCAATTAATGAAGGAAGGGATGGTGGTTGAGCTATCGACTACCCCCCTTAAATGGAAACATGGAGGGTCTGGCCGAGGAGACAGAATACTGTCAGCTCGAAGTACCACATAGGGCAATTTCTCCTGCACGCCCATACTGGCCATAGTTTCCTTTTGACAGAAGGAACAGGACAGACAAGAGAAGACACACAACACTGGAAAAGAGGCGCCCAAGCAGCAAGACATGTCTACTGTTTCGATTATAAATACATGAGATGAATGATATGTGAGGAGGAGGGGGGTTCAACCCAAGACCGGAGGAGGTTTTGAGAAACGTTTATGACTGTATATTTCAGTTTGTAAGCCGGAGGGGCATGGAGCTGTAAATTGTATTGTTATTGAAGATTCATATGAGCTGTTTCATCTGATTTGTCTTCTATGTTCTCTGTTCTATTCTTCATCTTGTTTGAATGTATTGATGATTTTAAGGATTAAAATTTTCCTTTGATCGATATATTATCGATGCAGTAGAGGATCTACTGTAACCTTGCCTATCTATCATTGTTTACTGTTCAAACACATCTAAATTCTCTTCGCAGAGAGGATCTCTGCTTAACGAATATTCATCTTTATGTTTGTCTCTTATTCTTCTTTCCATCATTATAGAAATCTTTTGTCTAATAGGGAGCTTAAATGCCTTCAATGAGCGGACTATTTATGACTCCATAACCCAATGGTCCATCACTGATCTGTAGTGATATCTGTTTTCTTTCCCTTTCTTTAAAGTCTTGCTGATCCACCTACTTAAACCATTTTAATCCATTTTACATTTTGATGGATACTGGGCTTATCCTCTAGCAGTTTTAGGGTAACTCTTAGTGCTACCACCTTCCACCCTCACTAAGAAATTTTTATTTTTACTCTCATATATTCTGGTGACTCTACTTCATGTATACTCAAATATTTCACGAGTCACACTTTCATTCTTCATTCTGATGGGTTTATATATCTTACCAAACAATGTGCATCACTGAACCATTGTGTCCCTTCAATGAATCAATGTGCCTTTTCATTAATAATAGGCTGTTATTGACATTAACTTGAATTGAATTTCAAATCCCCTTTAAATTAATTAAGTTTAGTTCTTTCTTATGTCAATCTTCCTTATGGAATGGTCAATATGAGAAACTCTTAAAAAAATGACCAAGACTGTCACTTTCATTAATACACAACGCTATAGTTTCGTTGAAACTCGGCTATCGTTGGATCATGATCATGATTCAATCTTGATAATTGATTTCCACGCCTGACTGTCTTGGGCACCTAGCCGCTTCCTTCAACCCATTTCCAGGGCATTTGACGTAGGGAAACAATCGTGGATTAAGTCGTAATGGGGTTGTGTCTTTCGTGTCTCGAAAACTTGTTGCAATGGTCCTGCGCCTTTCATGTCTCAGAACTTGTCGCAATGAGCTGTGCCTCTTGTGTCTCATAACTTGTCGTAATGGGGATACACCTCTTGTGTCTCGAAAAATTGTCACAGTGGTGCTGCACCTTTCCTATCTCAGAACTTTTCGCAATGGGATGCGCCTCTTGTGTCTCAAAACTTGTCGTAACGGGGTTGTGCCTCTCATGTCTCTAAAACTTGTTGCAATGGTGTTGCGCCTTTTGTGTCTCAGAACTTGTCACAATGAGCTGCACCTCTTGTGTCTCAAAACTTTTCATAATGGGGCTACGCCTCTCGTGTCTCGAAAAATTTTCACAATGATGTTGTGCCTCTTGTGTATGGGAACTTGTCGCAAAGGGTCTGCACCTTTCGTGTCTAGAAGCTTGTTGCAATGAGGTTGTGCCTTTTGTATTTTTTTGAAGTTGTCCCAATGGGGATTTAATACTTCTTCCATGTCGCATGCAATAGGAGACTCAACAATGTGGTTTTAATACTACTTTCATGTCACATGTGGTAGGTTATATGGAATAAGAACGGTACATCTATTACAATTGATCTAGAATATTTTTCAACAACACGATCTCTACGTGATGAAACACTATTTCTCCTAAGCTTGTGTCCTATGTGATCTCTGCACGATGCAATGTTATTTCTCTTGTGCTTGTGTCCTGTGAAATTTCTGCACGATGCAATGCTATTTCTACGAGGTTGCATCATGCACAATTTCTGCGCAATATAGTGCTATTTCTCCTGAACTTGCGTCCTACGCGATTTCTGCACGATGCAATGCTATTTCTACTGAGCTTGCAGCCTGCGTGATCTCTACGCGATGCAACACTATTTATCTGAGCTTGTGTCCTGCACAATCTTTGCGCGATGCAGTGCTATTTTTCTAAGCTTGTGTCCTACGCACTGTTGACATCAATGACAACCAAACTTCCAACAATCTCTCCCTTTGACATTGATGACAACACAATAAAATTGTATTTTTCTATATTATCCCTCTTTTTGAGTTTTATAGCTAGAACTTTACTGCTTGTCCTCCCCCTTTGACATCAATGATAGAAGGGATATTTCTTTGCTCTCCCTGACATTATGCTTCCTCTGAGGTGATGCTTCCCTTGTATTTGTGTTTCCTTTTCTGATGAAGCTTTTATAGTTCATTTAGGGATGGAGATTACTCCTAATTTCTGTCGAATATTTTCAAATGTGCTTTTGGGTAAGGGTTTTGTAAAAATGTTTGCAATTTGTTCTTTTGTGTCTACATACTCTACTTTCACCAATTTTTGAGTAACTTGATCTCTGAGGAAATGGTATTTGATTGGGATGTTTTGTTTTAGAGTGCGTTACAGGATTCTTAGAGATGCTTATAACGCTGGTATTATCACAGTTGATAGTGATTGGATGATCATATTTCACTTGTAAATCTTCTAGGGTTTGTTTCATCTAGATTACTTGTGTGCAAAAAGATGCAGCAACAATGTAATCTGTTTCTTCTATGAATAGTGATATATATGTTTGTTTCTTACTTAGCCATGCCACCAAAAAATTTCCTAGGAAGAATGCTTCTACACTGGTGCTTTTCCTGTCATCTACACTACCTACCCAATCTGCATCAATATATGCTTTCAAAGTAAACTCTTTTGTTTTTGGATACCATAATCCAAAGTCTAATGTAGCTTGTAGATATCTGAATATCCTTATTACTGTTTTTAAGTGAGTTTCTTTAGGTGTGGATTGAAACTTGCCCACTAGTACTACAACGTGCATTATGTCAGGTCTTGTTGCTGTTGCATATAACAAACTTCCAATCATAGATCTATACATAGTCCAGTCTACTTTTGGTGAATCATCATCTAAGCTCAGTTTGCATACTGTGACCATATGAGTGCTCATTGGTTTGTAGTCTTCCATTTGGAATTTCTTGAGCATTTCTTTGAAATATTTACTTTGGCATATGAATATGCCTTTTTCTGTTTGAGTAACTTGTAAACCTAAGAAGAAAGTTAGTTCACCTAGCATAGACATCTCAAACACTTTTTGCATTTCCGTGGAAAATTGTTTGCTTAGTATATTCATATTACTTCCAAAGATTATATCATCCACATAACCTCTACAACAATCATAGTTTGTTCTTTAATTTTGATATATAGATTACTATCAGTAGTTCCTCTCTTATATCCTTGTTATTTTAGATACTGATCAAGTCTTGAGAACCATGCTCTAGGGGCTTGTTTAAGACCATACATAGCCTTCTTTAATTTGCATACATAGTTTGGTTTTTATGTCAACCTAAACCCTTCAGGTTGTTCTATGTAGACTTATTCATCTAAG
>SNQJ01S0016622.1:43204-78346 GCA_010110895.2 Picea sitchensis
TGGGTAGAGGTGCATCCAATGTTAAATAAATTGCATGTTTTACCTAATAGTGCAAAGGTACTCATGTGGTTGAGGTGGAAATGTATTTATATTCTTCTACCAATTGATCTACTTTTCTCTACTACATATAGGGACCCCGTGCAAAGCTTTGTTGATCACAGTGATCTTCTTTGTAACTTTCCACTTAAGCATAAGGAAAGTGATACTCCTAGACTTATAAATTATCTTCCCACGCTACTTAATATTAATTATAGAGACTACGGTAGTCAAGGATACCTCTGGTATACTATAGTCAAGGATACCTCTGGAAACATCACACAATACCTCATCTTTGAAGGGCTTGATGTCATATTACAGACGGCATTTCTAATTGGCACAAATGTCTCATCTCTAGCTCAACCAACCAAAGGTGTATAGTTGGGGATGTAGCATCGTCGATAACATCATCTTCTTAAAGACCTCTACAAAGAATGACTTATTTTGGTTGTCGTAGTTTACAATGAAATGCAATGGTCTCCCCATAACCCGTGTTTGGGAGTAGAAGAAGTGTTTACCTTCCTTGTGCTCCTCTAATGCAACTAGTTGGACCTTGGTAAAGGAAGTAACATCAAGTTTTTCATTGACGATCCACTTGCCCCTGTCCATGGGATTTCAGTGGCATGGGGATGAATCAAAGTTTGAGGCTTTCAACTTGGCCAATAAAAATTATCTAACATGACATTCATCATTGTTGTGCCAAGGGATTTTAGGGGTGTTGAACCAATTGTCTACATCCTTTTTCAACTTCTCATATGTATTATTTGCATGTGGCTTCGCCTAGTTGTCATGAGGTTGGTTATCCTTACTTTGGCCTTTCCTCATAGAATTAACACTATCTTTACCCTTCTTTTTCTACAACAAATTTGCAATCCCAAACTCTTTCTTACCCTTATGCCGAAAGTTTTCCTTAATCTTGATAACATAACAATTAACGGCACCTAGTGAAGAGATGTCTAGAAACTCCAACTCTATTCAAATCTATATGTGTAGACCACTACGATATTTGAGAACAAAATGAACCTCTAAGTTCTCGATACCCAACTATGTACACAATGTATGGAAGGTGTTGGTGTACTCTAGTATTGTCTAGTCTTTATCCTGACAGAAGGTTTTCCATCTCATCCACTATTCTTCATAGTTTTTTATAGGGTAATACTCCTCCTTGAGGACATAGAAAAATTTCAAGTGGATATTCCCTATACATTTCAAAATCATCTTTGGCATGTTGCATACAAAAATTTTCCCACCAAATTTTGAACATGGTGAAGGGACTTAAAGAGTGTGAAGTCAATATTCTCATTGTAACTGGAAAAGTTATGAATAGAAAAATAACCATTCCGCATATTTAACTCTCTCCAAAGCTTATGCATCTACTTCAAATAGCGGAATGACAAAATTAACTTGTACCTTGAATGGTATTGTTCCTCTGATGTGACTAAGTAGATATAATTAGTTGGAAACAACCAATATTCGCTAAGGTGTAAGTTCACTAGAGATAGTTGCATTCACTACCCAAGGTGTAAGTTAAGTTGATTTCCCTACTCAAGCAAACTTCTTATTCAAGTTTACTAAAGTTCGCTTGATCCTAGCAATCTCGTTGATTCTTTCCAAGAAAGTAGTTGTCTCCATCAAGGTAATCTATACTTGAACTTGGAATCCACTTCAAAAGTAATTATCTTGAAAACATGTTCTAAAGATTCATTAATGCCTCAAATCAAGGTTGTCATTGTATGCCTAAGTATTTGTTTTGAGATCAAGCAATTCAGAAATGATTTGTACAATTACTTTTTCATGATTTCTGAAAACACCACTTGCTCAGGGTGACCCTAGGTTGTCTCTCGCAAGGCTCCATCAAAATAATACTAAATCCACTCTATTGGGGGACCATGTTGAAAAATCTGAATTTAACACTTAGTTAAATCTTGGTTTCAATCTCCAATATACCAAGGACTGTAATGTAGTAAGAAACACTAACATTCAACAGCGGCATATGAGAAGAAACACATTAACTAAGCCATCGGCAGCGGAATACCAATGAACAGTAGACAAATTCACACATTTGGTACAAAAATTCTAGGCTATGTCCCTTGAATACACAGGAAAGATGATAGATTTAATGAGAAAAAATTATTATTCAGCTTTAAAGAAAAATATCAGAGTTACAGCAGCCTTGAAAACAGCATTTAAATACAGTACTTATCTCTCTTCTAGCAAGAAACCCTCCTAGAAATTCAAAATAGAATTTGGTCTTGGAAATTGTGCCATAGTTTTACAGGCTGTACGACCCAGTACATTCAACTACAGCACCAAAACTGCCTAGGAAATCATGCTAGAAAATTACAGCACAGTCATGTCCCTTGCAGAGCAATCTAAACTCAGCAAAGACACCTAGAAATTTGTGCCAACCAGTTGATAAAACAACCCTCAATTTATGTGTTCTTTTCTTCGTTGTATGGCCAACAATCTTTGTTGTACGACCTCCACCTGTAGCTACAGTACAAGCAGCAATAACTGCAGTCTTCTACCTTGGAATGCATGTCTATCCCTCACCTAGGGATGTGTGCCAACTCCCTCTGTTGTGACTCTTTCCCTCCAAGTAAGAAATTTCTCTTTTGGACAATGTGACCCTTCACATTCCCTCCAAGCTCTCCTCAAGATGTGCACCCCTCTCTCCCTCATGAGCTGCCTTTATCTAATTTCAAAGTGTAACTCCTCTAACCATTGGTCTCTTCACTTTCCCTTGAGATCAATGGTCACGACTTAATCATTAAGTGAGGTCACTTAAGTCACTAAAGTGACCCAAAACATCAGTCACTTTTATACTTAAAAATAAAAGACCCAACTTTATAAAATCACTTTATAAAGTTACTTTATAAAAACGCATTATAAAGTCACTCGGGAGAAAATGTGCTCGATCAATTCCACACGTTGAGCATCGCCTATGCAGAAATACCTCTGAGCTACTAAATCTAACACTCCCTCTTAGCGAGAGAGGTACTTCTAGTATCACCACCAGAATCTATCTCAAACTCATCAGTTGTCGTAGCTGCTCCCTCTGTGTACTAGAAGCCTTTGCTCCCTCTAAACATGAAGCCACTGCTCCCACTGTACTGGATGCCTATGTTGCTACCTCTACTAATCTATGAACTTAAGACATGCTCCTAGGAGATTGCACACTCTCATGAGCATCCATCTGTGTCCACTCATGCCTGTTGAGTCCTCTGAGAGTCCCAGAAGAGGACTGAGTCCCCGGTATCAACTCTCTCTCCCATGCAACCTGCCCACTCCGACACAGAATCTAAATCTAGAAATCCACTGGACCCAACCACAGGTTGTCCCAACAATATGTATAACATACCCTCCCTGATGTCAAGCATCATTGTTGCATCCTAGGTATTTGCTCCCTCTGAACGTATGAGTACTTGTCCACCCTCGAATATAATTGCATACCCCATGTCCTCCAAGGCTGATATTGAGAGCAACTTAAACCCTGGGACATATATCACTCATGCCACCTCCAGAGATCCTCCTAACTCTAGTTGGAATCTGACACATCCAACCTCGTTCACTGCATGCATGGTGCGCGCCCCACTCTTCACATGGCAGTCTGAGCCCGTCTCTGAAACAATAAGGAACATCGACCTCATTCCCATTACATGGCGAGATGATCCACTGTCCACGAACCACACTTCAATGTCCTCGAACACAAGACCACCACTGCCTAAGGGACTAATCATCAGAGAAAATTCCCTGCGATATTTCTCTGCAAACTCAACAACCTCAACAAGATGTTGACACCTCTGGTCCTGGCTTCTTCTTCTTGTTGTTCAGACACTAACTAGCATAGTGGCCAGTCTTGTGACATGCAAAGCATCTCACTTTGTTCATGTCTTTCTTCTTCTCATTGCTCTTTCCCACAACAGCAACGTTCTTGTCGTCAGAACCATCCATTGCCCTCTCCTGAGACCCCTCCCGGATCTCCTCCTATGTAAAGTCATCCCACAATCTGCTCCAACCAGGGAGCTTCTCTCTCCCCACAACACACTTCACGAAAACCTCCCACTCCTTGGTGAAGCCTATAAGGGCTATACACACCAACTCTGAGTCTCGGCTTCCTTCACTTTGTGAACATCAAGAGCTATGGGATCTGACATAGGTACTGGCACGATGGTATTCGCAAACGACCACAACTAGTTCTCCTTGAGAACAGTGATTCTCACCTTCCACTACAGGTAGTTGAAGATCCCCTCCAACCTATCTTCAAACCTAATGCAGAAAGTCATCTTTGTCTTACTGACAAAGACCTTTTCTTTCCCCTTCTTCCAAGCAAATGCCCCAACAAGTCACTGTTGTTCCAAGTGCCAAACTTTCCACTGAACTTCAGAGCACCAACTCTGATACCATGTTGAAAAATCTGAACTTAACACTTAGTTAAATCTTGGTTTCAACCTCCAATATACCAAGGACTGTAATGTAGTAAGAAACACTAACATTCAACAGCATCATATGAGAAGAAACACATTAACTAAACCATCAACGGAATACCAATGAACAGTAGACAAATTCACACATTTGGCACAAAACTTTTGGGCTATGCCCCTTGAAGAATACACGGGAAAGATGAGAGTTTAAGGAGAAAAATTTTTATTCACCTTTAGGGAAAAATATCAAAGTTACAGCAACCTTGGTTTCAAAACAAAACTATGTCTTGTAAATTGTGCCATGGTTGTACAGCCCAGTACATTCAGCGATAGTACCAAAACTGCCTAGGAAATCGTGCCAAAAAATTACAGCACAGTCATGTCCTTTGCAGAGCAATCTAAACTCAGCAAAGACACCTAGAAATTTGTGCCAACCAGCTGATAAAACAGCCCTCAATTTTTGTGCCCTTTCCTTTGTTGTACAGCCAGCAATCTCTATTGTACGACCTCCACCTAAAGTTGCAGTACAGACACCAATAAATGCAGTGTTCTACCTTGGAATGTGTGTCTATCCCTCACCTAGAAATGCATGTCAACTCTCTTTGTTGTGACTCTTTCCCTCCAAGCAAGAAATATCTCTCTTGAACAATGTGACCCTTCACATTAGCTCCAAGCTCTCCTCAAGATGTGCACCCCTCTCTCCCTCATGAGTTGCCTTTATTTAATTTCAAAGTGTAACTCCTCTAACCCTTGGTCTCCCTTTAGTGACTCTTCACTTTCCCTTGAGATCAATGGTCACAACTTAATTATCCGTTGAGGTCACTTAAGTCACTAAAGTGACCCACAACATCATAAAGTCACTTTTGCATTTTAAAAATAAAAGACCAAACTTCATAAAAATCACTTTATAAAGTCACTAGGGAGAAAATATGCTCGATCACTTCCGCATGTTGGGCGCCGCCTATGTAGAAGTACCTCCGAGCTACCAAATCAAACAGACCATACTAACTGGCAAAGCTTGAGTTGCCTAATTGATGAAAATATCGCATGCTTTCATTCAACAAATAACTAATCTCATTTAAGCCTCTCCCATGGGAGATGGCCCTTTTGAGATGCCCATTCTCTTTGAGCGTTATTGTTCCCTACTAGACAATGAAGGCTAATTAAAAGTTGCCTCTTATGTGAGACAACTTGAGCTACAAAATGTCTTGTAGTCTTGCTTTACAAATTTCCAGGAAAATCTATCTAGTAGGGATTAGATTTGCAACTTATGTAGACTTCATTAGAGATTAGATATGTGACATATGAAGTCCTTGATTTGCAACTTATGTAGACTTTATTAGAGATTAGACATGTGACATATGAAGTCCCTAAAGGGCTCACTCACCCTTCATAGAGGTATCATTGAAACTTTACCTTTAAAGGAAAGGCAAATTGACCCTTCATAACCAAAGTATATAATCAACTTATTATTACTAAGCATGTGTGTGTGCCTATCCCGAAGGATTAGTTCGAGTGGGGAGTATTGTAAGCTTAATGCAAGAGGCCTTGGGGTCGATTCCCCAAGCTAGCTATCTCTATTGTCGTGGGAAACACTTGATGATCCTTGTCGGATCAGGGGTCATGATCGATTGACAATTAATCAGCCCACCATCCAAAATTTCTGAGAATGGGGGGATCTCGTGAGGTTTTCTTTTGAAAAGAATATATAATTAGTGGAGCCTAATGGACTAGCTCAAGTGGTTGAATAATTTGAGCTTCATGAATGAGGTCTTAAAGTCAATCCCCCACATTCGCTATCTCTATTGCACCCCTGAACCGATGTCCCTACCAGGTGAAGGGCCATAATCAGCATCAACGTGTTTACACTAGGTACCACTACTACCATCTATGAAATGCAAGGAGGTACCCGATGGTTTCCCTGCAAGGTTTCCTGGGAAATAAAAATAAGGGATTAGCTCAATCGGTTGTTGCCAATGTTGTTGGCATTTTGGATAATCCTGTGTCGGCATTTAAATCTCCTTGTGTGAAGCAAACATTAGTCTGCCCTATGTTTACTAGAGATGCCATCCACTAATGTGGAGAAACATCCCTTGGGTTTCCCTGCAAAATTGTCCTTAAAAAAGTTTATTAATATATTAATATATGTATTTGAAAATCAACATTTGTAGTATGATATACTATGATATGTGAGGCAAGGATGTACCCTAAACCATGCCAGCACCATCGAACCCTTATCCAAATCAATCCATGTTTCCACAGGTTCCATTCAAGAGTTATTTTTCCTGATTGCAACTCCGGTGTTCTCTCACTTATGATTTGGCAAGCCTGCTTATTTTATCTATTGCCAGAGATAGCTCAAAAGCAAACAAAAGCTTCAACCATGACCACAACATCTATGCCTGAATTCACCAAAGGCATCCATCTATTTAAGGTAGAAAAGATTCCCACAGTGAACCCAAAAGGAGCTATGTGCCGACCTTACCTCAGCAAATAACTTAGCATCAACATAGTTCCCCTGCTAAAAAGACTTTTTTGCGGTCCCATTTGAGAAGTTGGAAGACAAGAAAAGGGCACTGGAACACTGGTTCTGGGGCAGAGTCAAGTTGTTCCTAAAACTGTGGGTTCCAGGTTCTAACACAGCTTCAATGTCTTCCACACCTGTTTGGGTGGGATTGCTTAATTTCCCCTTACACCTGTTTAGATGAATTACTCCTAGAACAAATTGGTACTATATCCATAGAGTAGTTTAAGAGAAAATAGTATATGCATGCTACAATATGTGTGAAATTAAATCTCTCCAAGGGACTTGCTGATCAGAATCCAGATTACTCTGGAAGAGTTGCAATGGATTCAACGGCTACATTTACTCTGGAAGAGGAGTTGCAATGGATTCAATGGCTACATTTACCAAAACACAGAATACATATGCAAAATTTGACAAGAGACTGGTCATCTCATGGCTTCATGTCCAAAGAAGGTCCTTATCTAGAAGGAAGGATGGAGTACTCAATAGAATACCTCTTCAGAGAATCAACATAGGTTTTAGATAGTGAAAACCTCGTCAAAGAGTCAGCGTATTTTTGGAAAGTCACAAGACAGCCAGAAAATGTCAAACTGACTCAGAAACCTGGTGGTGGAGGACAATCCATTGCAGGATCAAGGGAAGGAGGTACGACAAAATGAAAACGAGGAAGCTCCAAACACATCACTGAGGAGACTTTCGGTTCAAGCAGAGATATTACTATAGTAGAAATGTTGGTAAAACAGAGCTGAACTTCTAAGAAGACTCAATCCCTCTCAGCAAAACATGCGACATCAAAAATCAGGCCTGAAAATGCAACTACATGGTGATGCTGAGCTGAATAATTTTTTCTTTTCTATTCAATTTAATTTGCAATTTAACTATGTAATCTCGTAAGCCAAGCACCACAAGGGGGTTGGTTCACAATTTTGGTAAAAAGAGTTTGTATTATATATACACAAATTCATGCCAGTGGCCAACATTTGTGGCTTTATAAAGTAACTAGTTATACATCAGCACCTACTTGAACACCTTTCAAACTCCTTCCAGGTCCCCTACAAATCAGTTCCTTCTACAGGCATATCCATCCACAATTTCAAAGGAACTCAAAATAACACTGTGATTCCACTGAAAAGGATGATGCAATATGTCAATCTGCATAGAATTGACAAATCTTTCAAAAACTTGTGCAAGATAGAAAATTCAACACCATTACCTAGCCATAACTGTTAGGATTCATATCTTCAGTTCGACTGTCGCCTCAAAATTGTGCCAGGTAGTGCCTCACCCCCACCTGTATGGTAGGACGGTGGTATAAAAAGAGTACAGACTTAATAGTTCAGCTTTTACTAACAAGGACCCAAGTACAGTGCAAAAAACGGTGTCTAGATGATCCACCTATGACAACTTCTGTGTAGATTCAGTAACCAAAATCTTAATCCATTCAAATGTAGAGGGGTTTGGCATATTTTAAGGCAATTAATAGCAATTCATAATCAACTAAAAAACCATTAAAATGTTTCTGTTAAGCATCTTGCCATATTTCAAGGTCAGCAAGTCATATGACTGCCTAATGTGGGATACACAGTTATTTTCAATCCACTCCTTTGTAACAGAGTAACCTTCAATTCTAGAGATCACTACATATTAGATGGATAGCTTTCCTCTTGTCAGGTTTATGCTATAAGATTCATTTAGAACCATTAGATGTCTAAGTATTATTTGCGAAAAATCTAGCTTAGCATGGGAAATTTTGAAAATTTACAATACCGGTCACAAGCATTTTTCTCAACCTCTCTTGCAATGATGATTTCAGTTTGCAGACAGCAATGATAAATTGGCCCCTTTACAAAAAATTTATGCCCAGTTTCTCTCTACAAGAGACAAATTGGCATCTCCTATAAAATCTGAACTAGCTTCTATGAGTAGGAACACTACAGAAATGCCTGTAAAAATCTCTTTGCATTATCAGACACCTTGTTATTTTTTATTTGAAATTGGAAGATACACTCCCTCAGCAGCCAGCCATATATTTTCTGGGTGTTTCCTTGTAATGGCACAAACCTGCAGAAACACATCAGAAATTTAGTTTTATAATAGTTTACTGCATGGACCTCCTTAATACAAGGATGTGGGGAATAAGTTTCAAGGCACAAGACAAGCTGCTGCATCTCAGTAGCAAAATAGACTTATCATCCTATATAAATATATAATGTAGTCAAATGCAGGTGATAATCAAGTAAAACTAAAAAGATCCAACTCATATTCAATATGCAACATCATCGTCTTACATAGAATCCACTTAACTTCAATCAATATTCATGTTGATAGGAAACTCATTTAATGCTAACTCTATCAAGCTAAGTTGCATGGATATGAATACAGGTATAGATACGGATACAACAAATTTTTGGACGAGTTTGGATATGATACAACTGGGATACAGCACACATTTATATATGCAGAAAAAAATGAAGCATAGTAAATTCAAAATACCATTCAATAATTTGGAAGCAATACATCTGCGCACAGGATATAAAGAAATACATAATATATATAATCTATAATATGCATATAAAAATACATGTAATATATATTTATATACACATGCAACATGGAAACGAAGACTGAGCTTGTCTCCACCTGCAGCTAGGGTTTTCCCTAGTTATACAACTGGGATACAGCACACATTTATATATGCAGAAAAAAATGAAGCATAGTAAATTCAAAATACCATTCAATAATTTGGAAGCAATACATCTGCGCACAGGATATAAAGAAATACATAATATATATAATCTATAATATAATATAAAAATACATGTAATATATATTTATATACACATGCAACATGGAAACGAAGACTGAGCTTGTCTCCACCTGCAGCTAGGGTTTTCCCTAGTTGCCACAAGAGCCCCTCCAGGCCTCTTCCTATTCAATGTGCAGAGAAGCACAGTTTGCTTGCAGAACAGTTTTGATAAGGAGCCTCCAAAACACACTCAAGCATGGACCAGCAGCCACCGTTCAGGCCACATTTTTGCAGGACTGCACGTGGCCAAGATGCTCCCAGAAAATATGAGTCAAGCACAGGCCAACTGGACAAGAGCACAGCCTTCAGAAGAAACCACCAAGTCCTTGAAGAGATCCAAGTCCACCAGCAGTCAGTTACAGGTCAAAAGGCTAGAAAACATTCCCAACTGAGCATTCAAACTGTAGCACCCAGAAACAAAGCTCGTTTGCTTGCTGATCATATTCTGATCAGGAAGTTTATGGGTGGATGGTGAAACCTCAAAACTCTAGAGTCTTGTATCCAAAATCAATGGATTCCCCACATGAAAGGTGGAATCCACATTTACTTTTGTGTAAGGGGTTCTTTGGATTTAATTTTCAACTCAAAAATGATCGAGATTTAATCTTTCATAGCAGCCCATGGATCTTACTTGATGGTCTCTGGATTTTGATCCAGAGGAGAAGATTCCATCATTTGTCCCAGTAAGGGTAAGACTACACCATCTCCCTCTTGATCCTTGGGACGCTATGACCCTCAAGGCAATAGAGAATAAACTAGGGAGACTTGTAGATAAAGTTGAGCCAAAATTAAGGCTGTTCACTTGTGCCTAGAACTATGTTGAAGTAAACCTTGAAGAGGCCTCCTAGAAGCAATAAAGCTTCAAATCAACCACTAGCGCCATGTGCAACCATTGGACTATGAACAAAGTCCATTCAAGTGCAATTATTTCCATGAATATGGTCACTTCAACAAAAACTGCCCAAAGAATCCTACCCCCTAGCTCCAGAGAGAGAAGAGTTTCAAAAAGTGTCAAAATCCTCGAATAGAAGGCAATGACGACCCTTGGCTACTTCCCAACTCAAAAATAACACCAAAACGAACCCAGCCAGAACAAAGTCATGACTTTGGACACTATCCTAGAAGAGGAAGATCTTAATCCAAGAAAAGAACCATTCCCAATAGAAAAGGAATTGCATAGAGCTCCACTTGAAAAGAAGCATTGCAGCAATGACAACCTTCCAAAGACATTCCAAGAACCTGTGTTACCGGATCCATCAGCCCTAGGGGATGGATCCACGGAACCTCATTTCAAATACAGATTCATATCCAAATCCAACTGGACCCCCCAAGATTCTCTCCGAAAAAGATCCCTCTCACATGAAACATATCCTAAGGATCATATGCCAATCTTGCCATTTTGGTTTTTTTAATATGAAAATAAAATGATTCATCTTTGATTTAATTTGGTTAGGCAAACTTCTGAACATTGACGACCGGGAAAGTGGCCTAATACCCAACCTACATCAAATCATTGAACCAGCTATTCTCTCATGACTATACAATCTCCTTCTTTGTGGGCTTGTTGGACAATGTTGAATCTCTCACACTCAAATCTTGATGATGCCACACCCACTGTGTTGAAACTCTATTGTGCGGTGTGCTCTAACTCTGANCATTGAACCAGCTATTCTCTCATGACTATACAATCTCCTTCTTTGTGGGCTTGTTGGACAATGTTGAATCTCTCACACTCAAATCTTGATGATGCCACACCCACTGTGTTGAAACTCTATTGTGCGGTGTGCTCTAACTCTGACGGATGATGGCATGCTTGAAGGTGTCACACAGTGCTCACTAGTAGCTCGACCCTAACTATCAATCACTGGCATCTGAGCCTGAAGTTGATGGTGCCATGTAGTCCAAAACGAGATGATAACATATGACACTAAGTTAATCATATGTTATATACTTATGTTTTATATTTTTTATTTATATTATAATTTATAAACTATGATATACAAGTTTATAAACTTTAATACATGTTCAGAAGTTTATATATTATAGGTTGATAACTTAACTTATATATTAACTTACATAAAGTAACACTATATAACCAATGTTTAGAAGTCCATATATTATAAGTTTACAATTCAAATTATATAAAATAACTAATATATTAGATTAATTATAAGTTAATATATAAGTTGAATTATATACTTTTCTCATCTCACCGCCATATCCAGATCCGAGCTTTTCAATAATCTGGCAGATCCGTATCTGAATCAGTATTAGTATCCAGATCCATATCTGAATCACAGTAGCATGGCCAAAAACACAGCTTAGGGACATATAAGAGGAGAAGCAAAAGGAGCAAGTTGAAATTCCGAAAAAGATCCATAAACTACACTCTCATGACAACATATAAAGCAAGCAGACTCTGACAAATCCCAGGACACTAGAGAAAATAAGGTAGTGAAAGTAGGGTAATCCAAAGTCAAAAGGAAAAATAACTCCGTTGGAGTTCATCAAGTATGTGGCAGGAATCCTTCCTGGTCAAGAAGCAGCGTATAGAAGAAGGCTTGACCCCCCAATCACACACCTCTCACAAGAGGCAGAAAATCAAAAAAAGATCTTGCAGAAAGAGAAGCCAAAAAAACATAGCCTTTGGGTTTTCAATCCACACTGAGTTCATCCCTCTTCATTGAAGAAAAATGACTTGAAGCCTCTTCAAAACCTCTATTGAATCTGAATGCTTGTTTTTTTATCTTGTTATGTGATGGTAAAGCAAGGGTGGTGATATCCCCACCCCAAGGTTCTAACCCCCCAACAAAACGTTTATCACTTGTGGACCATCACACTCATGCAGGCTGGCAATTTCAGGTACCCCTAACCCACAGCCTTCTAGTCAAAGGGCTCCTCCTTGGGTATTGTACACCAGCACACTTCATTGCAATACTCCCCAATTGGGGTAAGGCATGTATGTTGTTAGTTTTTGACATCTTGGAAAGTGTCCAAGTCCTAGGTGAACATGTGGCAGAAGAAGGTACAAGTACGGACAGAACAATTCAGCAAAGGAGGTTCTGGAACAGCTCTGTAATATGGCAGAAGGTACTGCAGGTCCATACAAACATTGGTGGAAGTCTCAGCAGATCCATGCAGTACGATGCTCTATGATGAGGGCACAGCAGTGGAGTAGACTAGAGGGCACACAATACTTTTGTAGGCTTCCAGCATTGAGGGCACATGCATGCATGCAACAGCAATAGATAGGAAGAGATAATGTTATCCTCGACAGTTTGCATGCGTATGACAGTGCATGTCATTTCTCAATTAAATAAAAGAGGGTGCAAGCAGTTGCATGTGTTAGCTTCAGTTTTATAGAACAGTTTTTTAATTTTCCGATTAAGTCTAAGTTCAGTTTAAACTTTAAGCACATGCAGTCTAGTAGATAGGGTGTGTTACCCCTCATGTAGACATGAGTAGTAAAGACATATTTGCAGGGGTACACACCTTATTTTGCTTGAGGATGGCTAAGATTGGTGGTGTTCTTGGTTTCTTTCATGGTGATGATGCTCCTAGCCTTTGGATCAGCTTGCTTGACGGTGCTAGCTCCTTGCCTCATGGTGTTGCACTTTGCATGGTTCTAGGGTGTGCTCCTAGTTTATGACGGTGGATTTATAAATTGGCTCCATTAAAACTTTGGCTTAAGGTGAGGCTTACTAGAAGATCATCATACAAAACTTTTACATTATCCATTGATGCACATAAATAGGCATAATACTTTCCTTGATGTCATTCAATTTCATGGTGTATTGTGAAGTTGGAATCTCTTTCTAAGCAAGTCACACACTAAGCTTCACATTTCATAATCTTAAGACAGATTTGCATGCTTCATAACATTGGATCATATAATTTAAGAAAATCAACTTATTTGAATAATCACACCAAACTAAGCTAATTTACTCCCTCACGTTACAGCGCTTTGACTAGGTTGACTTTTAGGGACACCCCCCTAAGCGAAGATCCCTTTTCCTTAGTCTAAAGTGAGGGGCAAAGCCACCGAAGTGACTGGGTGGCTTGCCTAGTAGTTGCCTCTAGGCTCTTATGTTTATGGTTTAGAATTTCCACGTAGTGAAAGTTTCAGCAGTAACAGGGTGCATGCTTGCATGCCTCAGATCCTCTTCAATTGAGGTGCTACCGTGCATGTGTCCTGATTCATTCTACCTATTCTTTTTCTCAGTCTATAAAAGAGAAGGCAGAGGTATAGGTTTATTCTTTAGTTTTCAGTTCAGCAGTTAGCAGTTCGCTGTTTTCCTCTAGCAGATTTTCATTTTCAGAAGTAACGAAAAGCAGTAACAGGTTTTCACCATGAATTTACTATGTTTCCATTATATATTTTCTACAGTATGTGTTTATAGAATCTAGAATTAATTAGAGTGCAGTTATGAGTAGCTTTAAGTTTTCCACTGTTTAGTTTCCTCTAGTAATTCTTTTAGAGTGCAGAATCTGTTACTATGGTTTAGAAAAACTAACAGTTGTGTCATGATAAGGGGAAGCATCTCTTAAAATATCTGTGTAATTTATAGTTTATCTATATTAATAATATATATACATATATTATAAGGAGGAATTAGAAACTTGGTTGGAGGACAACAAGTAAGAAAAGATCACCACTCCCTACCGTTATTTTGTCTTACCAGGAATGCTGCCCTCTTCCAAGATGAGGTTGTCCCATGTCATGACTTTCTACAAGTTAGAGGGGGCTTACAAAAATTACATGAAAAGTCAAAAACAGAAGAAGCAAAGAGTGGTAGGACACCCTGAGATAAATAGGTCTATTCCTAATGGATTCTTTGACAGAGCTGCTAATCAAAACCCAAGAGAAAGTGGCAAAGAAGGCATCCTATAAATCTCAGAAGATTATAAGATCATTTGAGTGTGCGTTGGATCCAGGCACAAATAAATCAGCAGAAGTAAAGGCCGCCTGATTATTGATGACCAAAGTTTTGGAAGAAGGGATTCAAGAAATAAACATCCATGGTGACTCCAAGATAGCGGTTGATTGGATGACAGGAACAGGGAAGCAAAGAGCTCAAGGATCAGTGGGAGCCTTCAACATGCAGCAGATCTGAAATCTAGATTCAAGAGTATTCAATTCTATCACAGACACAGGGAGAATAATCAGGAAGCAGAAGAAGCAGAGACTCTCCAAGCAGGATGCAGCATACTTACAGATTCTATTNTCAGTGGGAGCCTTCAACATGCAGCAGATCTGAAATCTAGATTCAAGAGTATTCAATTCTATCACAGACACAGGGAGAATAATCAGGAAGCAGAAGAAGCAGAGACTCTCCAAGCAGGATGCAGCATACTTACAGATTCTATTCTAGTTTCAACATCTCAGGATAGGGTTGAGAATATCCTCCCTCCGAGAATGATATCTATCCGATCCTTAGTGCGGATTGTTTGAAGTATGTCTGTTGGGCATATGTGTGTGTTTCCCGAACATTAAGGTTGATGCTGTATGGTTTCTTGAATTCTGTTGCTAAATGGGGAGACCCTGGAGCCTTTCATGGCTGGTTTCTATGCAATTCTTTTATTTTAAGTAATGGAAAAGCATAGGCTCTTTTCCCTCCCCCACGTGATCTTCCTTGATGCCAACCTCTCATGCAATCCCAGGTCGCCGATCTCAGTCCATAGAACAGCATGCAGCAACAGAAAAGGCCGGAAAATGAGCTACTATTATTCTGTGTTTTTAGAATCGGTCCGATTCAAATCGAACCAGTCAAACCAGCTGAGTTGATGGCAGGCCAAATCGAACTGGCTATGGAATCGGTTCGGTGACCAGTTCAGTACCAAACCGGTCAAACCAGCCGGGTCCGTACCTACTCAGCCGGTTTGTTACAGGACCCACCTGTGGGCATTCTAAGTTAAAAAATCAATTTTTTTAATTAACAAAACTAAAAACCAAATATCTAAACCCTAAGATTTTGCTATAAAGACACCCCCCCCCCCCTCTACTTAGCTCACACCTCTCTCATTCAACAGTTGTGAACATTTGAATGTTCGAGTTTTAGAGCAGCTGCCAGTGTTGAAGTCTGAACAGTGAAGACTGTACAGTGCTGAGTGTATTGAAGAGCAATTTGAGCCTTGAGACAACAGCTTGGAGCTGGTTTGGAGTCTCTGGACTGTTTGCAGAGGATTATTGAGGAGGCTACAGACTACAGCAAGCTGGTTTGGAGTCTGGACTCTACAGTCTTGGACTGTTTGCAAGTTTGTAAGTTTGCAGTGGATTAGTGAGGTGAGGAGGCAGCAGGCTACAGGCTACAGCCCATCCCAGGAATGTTTAATTTTTCCCTCTCTTTAACTTGTAAATCTGAAGACTGAAATCTGTCCCTGTTTTTAAAAAAAATCTCTTTAAAGTTTAAATATGTGACCTGTCAGGCTGTCACTTGTAGGCTGTCCCTCTCTTTATAGTTTGAACTTTGAACTTTGAACTTTGCATGCAGCACATTAAAATTATGACAGGGTTTGTAATGTTGCTTGCTTGAATTTGAATTTTGCAGATTTCTTTTCATTTATATTCCATCATCCATGGCCCAGAAATGTGTCCCTGATTTTAAAAAAATTCTCTTTAAAGTTTAAATATGTGACCTGTCAGGCTGTCACTTGTAAGCTGTCCCCCTCTTTAAAGTTTGAAAACTAAATCAGTCTTCTAGTTCTTAGTCTTACAGTTTACTAGTTTGAACTTTGCATGCAGCGCATTAAAATGTAAGATAGGGTTTGCAATGTTGCTTGTTTGAATTTGAATTTTGCAGATTTATTTTCATTTATATTCCATCATCCATGGCCCCAGGAGTCAAAGACCCTGCATGGATCCATGCTGATATTATTGATCAGCTTATGTATTGCAAATATTGCAAGAAAAAAATCAAGAGGGGGGGATTCATAGGCTGAAACAACACTTGGCTGGTGTAAGAGGCCAAATTTCCTCATGTGGAGCACCGAATGAAGTGATTGGGCAGATTAGAATGGATATGCTCAATCAGTTTGACAAATTTAAAGAAGAGAAGGCTAGGCAAAAGTAAATAAATGATGAAATTGGGAGGAAGAGGGAACTTGCTACTGCAATGAGAGCAAGAGCTAGTGTTGAATTTGAAGGCTCTTCCTCTATTCCTTCTACCAATGTCATGGACCCCTTCCGTTATGTTCCTCGCCCACCTGAGCTTGACAGGCATTCTAAAAAGAAGAACATTCAAAGCTATTTTCCACCTTCCCCCAGCTCTGTTAGTGTCTCTCAACCAAGTCAAGCTCAACCCACCTTAGATAGTCATTGGAAGAAGCAATACAAAGAGTCTGCTTTTGAATACATTGCTAGATGGTGTTATGATGCAAATATCCCCTCCAATGCTGCCTGCTCACCTTATTGCCAACCTATGTGGGATTCTGTTGCTGCTGCAAGAAAGGGCTTCAAAGGCCCTAGTATGTTTGACTTGAGGGGTTCTCTTTTGCACAAAGAGGCTTTGTCCATAGATGAATATTTGAAGGATTTCAAAGATTCATGGGCCAAAACAGGTTGTATCATCATGTCAGATGGATGGACTGATGGAAAGAACCATACAATCATAAATTTCCTTGTCTCTTGCCCTCAAGGAACTATATTTTTGAAATCGGTTGATGCATCTGATAAGGCGAAAGATGCAATCCTGTTATTTCATCTTTTGGATGAGATTGTTGTGATAGTGGGGGAGGCAAATGTTGTTCAAGTCATTACAGATAATGCCTCTACCTATGTTCTTGATGGTAAGATGTTATAGTCCAAATATAGGACAATATTTTGGACCCCATGTGTTGCACAATGTATAGACCTCATGCTTGAGGACATAGGCAAACAGGATTAGATCAAGAACGTTGGAGCATGCCAAATGTATCACAAAATACATCTACAACCACTCATGGGTATTGAGCCTAATGAGGAAAAACACCATGGGCAAGGAGCTTGTTAGGCCTGCAATCACGAGAATTGCAACTCACTTCCTCACATTGCAATCTCTCATTTCCCAAGCACGGAACTTGAAAAAAATGTTTAACAGTGATGAATGGAATGGATCTCAGTGGGCTTGCAGACAAGATAGAAATGACAACAAAAAGAAAGTATTTGAAAACACTTTTTGGAAAAAAGCAGCAGAGGTTGTGAAAATTGTTGATCCCCTTGTTAAGGTGTTGCGATCGGTGGATGGGGAAAAACTGGCCACGAGTTACATCTATGAGGCTATGGATCAAGCAAAGGAGCAGATAAGGATAGTCTACAAGGATAGAGTAGCTAAGTATGGACATATATGGGGGATCGATGATAATAGATGGAACAATCAACTCCATCACCCTATACATGCAGCTGGGTATTTCGTGAACCCGAGGTATCATTACAAAAGCTCAATTAGGAGAAAATCACACCGGGGAGGTCAAATATGGATTGTACGAGTGCTTGGAGCTCATGGTCCCTAATGAGGCAAAGCAGCTGGAGGTACATCGACAGAGCAGTGTTTTCACTAGAGCCACGGGTACCTTTGGAAAAAACCTAGCAAAGATTGCAAGAGATGTGGACCAATCAGGTAAGTAATTCCAAAAAAAAATTAAGTTCGATTGCTTAAACTTTAAAGTTTAAATGCTCGATTTTTTAACCAAAGTCATAATCTAATTTGTTCAAGTAACTTTATCTTTGCAGCAGATTGGTGGGAATCATTTGGTAGCCAATGTCCTCAATTGCAAAAGTTTGCAACTTGAGTCCTAAGCCAAACTTGTTGTGCTTTTAGATGTGAGCGCAATTGGTCTGTCTTCAAGCAAATTCACACGAAGGTGAGAAATCGTTTGGAACAAAAACGGCTAAATGATCTCATCTTCATGCAGATTGCAATACAACCTTCAGCTAAGGTGCAACAAGTTGCCAAACAAAAAACCTGATACAAATCCCATTGTGTTGGATGATATTGATCCAACTTCAGAATGGGTAGAGGAGTCTCAGCCAGCAAAGTTTGATCCCGACTTTGATATTGATGACTTCAGGTTAGGTTTGGATTCAAATCCACTAGATGATCCAGAGTAAGCGAAGCACCAAGCATGGCACATGCAAGCACTAGTCATGCAGCTCAACCAACTCGTGCTTTTTCTAGTGCTACAGCTACTACTTCTGCAATGGAAGATGTCCTTGAGGAGTTCGAGGAGCCCAAAGACTCTGAGTCGGAGGATGATTTTGTAGTTATTGTAGATGATCCCATTTCTAGCAGTGGTCGTGAGATTGATGATTGATCGTGTTGATCAATGATATGTAGTAGACCAATAGCTTGTACTTGTAGGTTGTAGCATGTTTTATGGACTTTAGAGGCCATTTAGAGCCTCATTGATTATGTATTTTGTTGCTGATACGTATTGTGCACTCAGTGCCATTTTGATATAGACACCCTTACATGGTATATGGATGAGCAAACTTTGCATATTTTGTCTCTAATGGTTTGGAATCGTGGTTTGGAATCTTTAAAAAATAAAATCGTTAAATTTTAATTATTTAATGTAGTTTTTAGTGAACCGAGTCATTGAAATCAGATTGCTCTGAGTCAATCCAAGTTCGATTCGAAGTCTGAGTTGATAGGTGACCAAGTCCGATTCGAAGTCTGAGTTGATAGGTGACCAAGTCGATGTCCGAGTCCAAGTTAAAAACTATGATATTATTAGATATCACAAAGTGGTTATTAGATAGCACAAGGTGTTTGAGATCTCAGTTGGGTGTTGGAATTGTAATGGGACCTTTCAATCTTCATCGGGTTCTATTTGCAATGCACTCCGACCATCAAATATTCTATTTTTTATAGAGACCCACGCAATGAATATGCTAGATTCATGTGGGTTTGAGTTAGTGGCATATCCCCACTACCAATGACATCTACATTGTTGTATGTTATTCCCCCCCCCCCACTTCATCAAGTTTTATGGTCCACAGGGATCCCCTACCAAGACTTGTACATTGACATTGTCCAATACTCAACTTTGGGGGAGATCATCTTCCTAGGGATTTCAACGCCCATAGAAAGAACTGATAAGTTACAATCCATAATACATCCAAGGACACTTTTTGTCTCCATGAGATTGACCCAACTTCAATTGGCCTCCACATGGCTTTGAATGATGCTTTGGGACCTATTACAACATACAACATGCACCTTTTACACCTAGGTGAGCCCCATGAGTTATTGATGTTCCTTGCTTTCTGAAACCCAACAAGTTCACATGTTTCCCTCGCAATTGGGAAGCAAGTATGAACAACTAAGTCTTGGCCAACCAAGATATTCTCCCTTACATCCGCTAGTTTTCTATAATCTCAATTCCTCTCACATACCATGCTCTCCTCACTTTCTCCCTTCGAGCCAACCCTCCAAGACCCCAAGACCCCCTTGGACCACTACTTTGTTCAATGATGGGGATCCAAATACCTTTTCTTCTTGCTTCTACCAACTGCTTCACCCCTCACACTTCTCATCCCTCGAATCAACCTCCACCAAATATGCTCATCTCTCTTCAACTATTTGGAAAGCAGCCCTCAACTCATATCCCCACACTACCAACACAATGTCTTGCCCCGCAAATTCCAAATCCAATCCTATGAGCTAATGGTATGATGGTGAGTGCAAAACCTATCACAGACAACTTTATCATGTCTTCATCCATGATCCCACATCCTACTCACATCTTCAAAAATCATATCACAACCTCCTTGGCCACAAGAAATGTATATTCATCTTCTAGAGGGGCAAATTGTGTGCAACACTCCGTCACTCCTCCAAAACCTTCTGGCACGCCCTTTTCCCCCAGCATTCCAAATTCCCCATCGACCTTGACCCCCGATCCATGTTCACACATACAACCACCCTCTATGATGTTCCCGCGCAACCTCCCATTCTTCTCACCACCCCCCCCATTGCCCTATTATATGTTCTTTTATACTCATCTCCGACAAGCAATTTGGGAGATGAATACTAGTAGGGAATCAAATGAGGAGGGGTTCCAAGTTGATCTTTTCAAACATGGTAGCTAGGCTCTCATTGACCACATTGTTGATTTATTTGATCATGTTGTTTTCTTAGGATTTCCACAAGCATGGTCCCATCATACCAAACACTCGATCCACAAATTAGGTTTCAATGTTGTCCTAAATAATTATAGGACAATCATGGAAGGCCACACATTCTCTGAACTCAAAGCTATCGCCCTTCATCTTCAGCTTTCAGTTAAACTTGAGAAGAGGCACCTTCGAGCCAAAGGATAGGTAGGTTCATACCTAAGCATCAAAGCATTGGCCATATCCTCACCCTCCGCACTATCATTTAGGACGTGAGACTAGAAAGTGACTTTTGAAAGGCATTTGACTCAAACCCGAAGGAGGCCCTATTCCAGAGATTTAAAGAAATTGGCATCTCGAAGATCCTCATCACAACTATCATGTGTATCCACGAATATGTCCCGGGTCGCCTCCATGTAACACATAGAGTGTCAAATTTCATCTAGAGCACCAATGGGGTGAAGCAAGGTTTCCATCTTTCCCCAACTTTGTTCGGGATCTACATAGGTGAGCTAGAGTCCTTTGCATGAGCATATTCAACCCAATGATCGTTGTCTCCTCCACCATGTCTTGATCTCCATTCTCCTATTTGTCGACAACACAGTCCTCTTAGCATCCACCCTCGAGGGTTTATAGAGACAACTTGATGCCTTATCTAGTTTTTGTGATCTTCAACAATTGACGGTCAACCTAGATAAACCCAAGGTCATGATCTTCAATGACTCAAAGAATGTCCTCGCAAACTACCATTTTTTCTTCAAGGGGGTGGAGGTCGAGATCACCACTACTTACACTTATTTGGGGGTTCAGTTTTCAAGACCTAGATTTGATTGGAGGAAAGTTATCCAACCCAAGATCAACAAGGGCAATGATCCATTTCTCTCCTCGAACATCAATGTTTCCAAAACCACTTCTAGAACATATCGCCCAAGATGGAGCTCATGGGCAATATGATTAGGCCCATGATTCTTTACAACTTAGAGGTTTGGGAGACTAGTTTGTTGGAGTCAAAATGAGCCATGACAAAGAGAGTTTAAGTCCTTATGCTTCACCACATCATCAGATGCAAGAGGGTGTTGATGTTTTGGTAGCATCGGGAGTATTCTATCATGTGTGGGGCTCTGTGGGCTTCTTGTTGGGCCCTGTGGACTTGTGTTGGGGCTTCACACCCACATGGGAGAATAAACAAGTCTAATTTAATGTTGAGTTAAGTTAGGGGCTTTTACTCACCTTTTTGAGTTGTATAAAAGGAGACCAAGGATGATGTGATGATTTATTCTTGGAGACAAGTGTGGTGACGTCAGCCAGCCATGAAGGGGGGCGTGTAAGGCCTCAACCATGCAATTTCTGGAGAGGAGAGGCAGCACGCCTCACATCTGATTTTTGTGTGGCAGCCAGCATTGGAACCTCATCTGTAAGGGTCATTTTGTTGTTATAGAAGTGTTTGGGCAGGTAAGAAGGGTAGCCACAGGTCTTTGTGGCTACTGGAAACCAAGGAAGAGTTGGTCGCAACCTAGAAGAGGCTCGGCCTGCTAAAAGAAGGTTGGCGTCGATGCCCAGGAGGCTTCGATAGCTAGAACAGGCAATCGTTGAGGTCATGAGGACTCGACCTAGTGGAGAAGGGCAGCAGCTAGTGGTTGTAGGACTCGGTCGACAAAGGAGGGGCTGGAACAGGTCTTTGGGAGGCTCGGATAACAAGGTAATGCTAGCCACGGGACTGTTGGGGGCAGTCGTAGCCTAGGAACCTCTGTCAGCAGAGTGGAAGGCTAATACAACAAAGCTCGAGGGATGGAGCAGTTAAGTTCAATGGGCTGGAACAGTCAGCCCATCAGCAATCTTGGGGCATCCTTGTAAGGGCCTATGTAAAGGTGCCATAAGGCTGGTGTTAAGTTGCAAAGGGAGTGAAGGGTTTGAGGGGGCAAGGGATGCCCTAACCCTTAGCCTCAGTTCAACAGAATTTGGCACAAAAGCCAAGGAGGGTTTTTGCAGTGGTCTTGATAGTATTTTGGCATTTTTCTTTTGTGTAAGAATTGGGCCATTGTCCCTTGTACGGGAGCCCATTGTTCTACAATGGTCTTGAAAGTATTTTGGCATTTTTCTTGTGTAATAATTGGGATATTGTCCCTGGTACAGGAGCTGCCCATTGTTCTGCAGTGGTCTTAAAAGTATTTTGGCATTTTTCTTTTGTGTAAGAATTGGGCCATTGTCCCTGGTACGAGAGCCCATTGTTCTCAGTTTGTATTGGATACAGAACAATTATTTTGGGTATTAAATCCTTGTGTACTATGCATGATCTAATTGTTGGTGTTTTTACTTTCTATTGTGCGAAGTTGTTAGACATCTCAATTTGTTTATGTTCACAGTTCAAATTGTATTTTTGTGTATACTGTTAAGAACCTAGACTAGACCTGAGGTGTGTGTGCACAGAGTCTGGTTGAACTCCGAAATCTAACATGGTATCAAAGCTTGAGATTCTAAGAAGGGCAGTCAGATCTGAGTTATTTACACAGGTGACGGCTCTTAAAGGGAGTTGTAGCAATGTTGAGGAGCTAGCTCTAAGAGGGAGTTGCAGTGACTGTTGCAGGTAACAACAGGTGAGATGGTCTCTGGTTTGAGACATGGAGCATATCGTTCAGACAAGGAGTTGTGGACTATTGCATCCTGGTGGTGTGGCAGGTTGGGAGTTTTGGTGAAGAGCTCGATTCGCAGCAATATGTTGTGTGGCAGGTTGCCAACTCCGTGGATGGACCTCCAAGGGCTTGTCATAGTGAGTTGCGATGGGTGAAACCCGGGTGCTTTGGCACGAACGAGATAGCTTCATGTGTATGGCAGTTTGATGAGATAGAGTCTTCATCGGGCAGAGAGTTGCACATTTGACAGTGAGTCGAGGTGCGACAATGTATGAGGTATTTGACCCAGGAGGACTAAACTGAGAGTCCAACCGCAGCTCGGGACTGTTTCAAAGGACACAAGTTTAGTTGCAACGTGTGCATAGACTCAGAGTTTTTGTGACTTAGATGATGAACTTGGGCAAGTGTTCATTGGATGGTTGTGACTCGAGTAAGTGGGGCACTTGCCTTGGGAGGATTGCATGGTTCTATATAATGAGAGCCACCGACATATAATAGAAGCACGTGATTTGTTAGAGAGCTTCATAGAATCTGACTCAGATATGTACGTGGAGCATGGTACAAGGATCTGGAACAATTTCATTCTGGATGGAGTCGGGAGATGTGTTGAGAGTGACAAATGTGCTATGGGTGTCGGGAGTGTGCTCTCAATCTCAGCAATTGAGAAGGGCTATACAGTTTTGTTCCAAGATGGACAGGTGTCGTTCAAGCTCAGACACAACAGTGATTCTTGGAGTTAAAGAGAGCAACTTGTATAGGCTAAAGGGCCAACCTATGCGAGCCATGACCAACAGTATCAAAGTGACAGTGAACAGGGAGCAAATGGCTTCGAAGGTTGTGCAGACTCGGAGGGAGCTCGACTTTAGAGGGAATCAATTGATTCAGAGGGAGCCCGACTTCAGAGGGAGAGTCAGTCGTTTAGAGGGAGTCAACCTTCAGGTTCAGGTGGGAGAGAGGAGTCTCCCAAGACTTTCAAGAAGGTGTCATAGGTTGATATGGGCATGCAGGATACTCAGAAGCAGGAGGCTTCTAGGAGCAGGGTGTCTTCCAAGAAGGGTCCATGTCATACAACGGGATTTGCTTCAATGACAGAGGGAGCAACCAATCAGGTGGATTGGAACGCAGTTGTGGTACCGAATCCAGTGCAAGAGACAGAGCTACTTCCAGGTAGTGGTGAGAATACATCCCTCGCTGAGAGGGAGTGTTGATGCTTTGGTAGTATCAGGAGTATTCTCACATGTGTGGGGCTCTGTGGGCTTGTTGATGGGCCTTGTGGACTTGCATTGGGGCTCCACACCCACATCAGAGAATAAACAAGTCTAATTTAATATTTAGTTAAGTTAGGGGCTTTTACTCACCTTTTTGAGTTGTACAAAAGGAGACCAAGGATGATGTGATGATTTATTCTTGGAGATAAGTGTGGTGACCTCAGCCAGCCATGAAGGGGGCCAAGTAAGGACTCAAGCATGAGATTTCTAGAGAGGTGAGGGAACATGCCTCAAATCTGATTTTTGTGTGGCAGCCAGCATTGGAACCTCAGTTGTAGGGGTCATTTTGTTGTTATATAAGTGTTTGGGCAAGTAAGAAGGAGGTCTTTGTGGCTACTGGCAACCAAGGAAGGGTTGGCCCCAGCCTAGAAGAGGCTCGGCCTACTAGAAGAAGGTTGTCGTTGGTGCCCAGGAGGCTTGGACAACTAGGACAGGCAATCGCTGAGGTTATGAGGGCTCAGCCTAGTGGAGAAGGGCAACGACTCATGGTTGGAGGACTCGGCCAGCAAAGGAGGGGCTAGAACAGATCTTTGGGAGACTCATCCAGCAAGGGAAAGCTAGCCACAGGACTATTGGGGGAAACCGCAGCCTAGGAACCTCTATCAGCGAAGTGGAAGGCTAGTACAACAGAGCTTGAGAGCTGGAACAGTCAAGTTCAATGGGTTGGAACAGTCAGCCCATCAACAGTCTTGGGGCAGCTTTGTAAGGGCGTATGTAAAGGTGCCATAAGGTTGGTGTTAAGTTGCAGAGGCAGTGGAGGGTTTGAGAGGGCAAGGGATGCCCTAACCCTTAGCCTCAGTTCAGCAGAATTTGGCACAGAAGCCAAGGAGGATTTCTGTAGTGGTCTTGAAAGTATTTTGGCATTTTTCTTTTGTGTAAGAATTGGGTCGTTGTCCCTGGTACGAGAGCCCATTGTTCTCAATTTGTATTGGATACAGAACAATTGTTTTGGGTATTAAACTCATGTGTACTATGCATGATCTAATTGCTAGTGTTTTTACTTTCCGTTGTGCTAAGTTGTTAGACATCTTAGTGTGTTTATGTTCAAAGTTCAAATTGTATTTTTGTGTATATTGTTCAGAACCTAGACCAGCCTGAGGTGTGTGTGCACCGAGTTTGGGTGCACTCCAAAATCTAATAAAGGGAAGTTCCCCGGCCCATCGTTCAAGGAGAGTTTGAGGCTCACCCCTTTAAGGTTGAAACTATCTTTGGGTTGGTTTCACTTTTGCACCGAGTCTAAAGATTTGTTGACTTGACCGTTAGCAAAGATCGTTACCCTTATCTTGCCTATGCTCCTCAAAGGTCATTTCCTTGACCAATCCTCCTAGGTAGGTCCGCTACTAATTTGTGAAAGCCGCATGTTTACTTCAATCAATGAGCATATTGATCAACCAACTAATACTCTCTAGATGCTCCTAGCCACCTCCTGTTGATCAAGCATGAGTGGGATTGAATTATTAGATAGGACATCTACAGGCAATACATTCAAGTTACATGGGTCACCCCTACAGGTGGTTTGACACCTAAAATGGCACTGTATGCAGAGCACGTCATTGAGTTGAGGGATAGCCTCATTGTCAAACCTCCTTACATGCTCTGCCACTAGATGAATGCTCTTAGGATCCCCCTAGACAAATTCTAAATTGGCTCACATCAACTTCAAGTCAAAGCTAAGCTTCATATCTTAGGAGTGCACAGGATTTGCTAGCTGTGCCTTCTTTGGGAGACAGAGACGGTGGAGCATTTCATCTTTCGATGTCCCATCTATTACGAGATCAGAGGACAGTTGTACTGCTTTTCAGGGAGTCCCAAAACACCCTCTCCATTTTCTTCAAATACCTGGACCAGCAATGCCTAGCATTGTTCGTGAAGGAGGCCCTCAAGGCTTAAACTCCGCTCTTAGTCAATTTGGCCATCCCCCCCAAATCAAACACTTCCAAGACAATTACTTCTTTCTTTCCAATGCTCCTAGTAGATAGAGGCACAAAGAGATAGGCAGACAACAACACCATTTCTACCGCTATATCCATGAGATTCATGAGACCCCAAGTGATCACCAATGCTCAACCAACAAGACCCATGCGGAGATGTCATCTTAGATCCAGAGATAGCTGACACAGCACCAACAAACAGACAACCTCCTCCCAACCCCAACAGCAGGTGGCATCTCCTAGACAACAAGGCACATCATAGACTAGCTCCTCCAGCTCTTCCAGGTCCTCTAGTCAATCACATATTCATGGTTTCTTCTCTATGGCCTCAGATGTTAGGAGAACATCAATTACTAAGGTCCCTGGCTCAAGTGGGGTGCAGCCCTCCACATCCCTCCTCCCAACCCCAACAGCAGGTGGCATCTCCTAGACAACAAGGCACATCATAGACTAGCTCCTCCAGCTCTTCCAGGTCCTCTAGTCAATCACATATTCATGGTTTCTTCTCTATGGCCTCAGATGTTAGGAGAACATCAATTACTAAGGTCCCTGGCTCAAGTGGGGTGCAGCCCTCCACATCCTCAGGTGGCAGTTTTGGGAGGCATTGAGGCTCACTTCTTGTTCCCTGATTGTGAGACTTGACAAGCATCTTCAGGTTCTCAGCAGTGCTCTCACTTCCTCCTGCTTATGTACCATAGCCTTGTACTCTGCCCTTGGATTTTTTATTCATATATCTTTGATGATGTATAGTAGATAAGATTTTTGCTTATCTTTCTTTTTTAAGAAGCAGCCTGTGCACTCTGACTTTGTATGGAAATGGATGTACTTAGCAATCTCTTTGCCTTTTTCTGGTCATTTGTCAGACATTAATAAAATTATATTATCTTTGAAATAAAAATGTAAACTATATATAAAGTAATATAACAAAATTGCTATGCACAAAATAATCGAGAGATGAAGAAACCAACCTACAGTCCTACACCAAAAAAGATCCTCCCTGAAATCAGTCCACAGTGAATAAAATCAACTAACAGTAAAATAATATCCTCCCTGAACTCAGCCCAGTATGATGCAAATTACACCATAGTGAAGAAAACAAACCTTCAAATCATTCTTCAAACCCTCAAATCCCCCCTTCAAAGAAATTGTGCATAATTGAGGTAAACTGCAGCTCAAGCTCGCATGAATGGTGTCAAATGTGGCAGTTGATTCTCATTTTTAAGTTCTTTTACTTTTAGGCTTTAGTTCAATTTTTTCCTTCTTGTTACATTTTTTTTATTTCTCGATAAAGCTGAGATTCCCTACTAGTTGTATCCAACCATATTCGAGCCATATCCCAGCAGTAACCATACAGGATAGATATCCCAGCTTTATCTGGCCCTATCCATATCTGATACAGGATAAGATATATCCAGTACCCTGCAACTATCAACTTTATGCAACTTCATATTCACAGGAAATCCGTTTGAAGCTATCACAACATAAACTATACACTCCTTAGAAATCCATACTATCAATTAACATCTCTTTCTCTGAAATTTATCATGGTGGTCAGAGATTTACTTTTTCTTGTGTAGGAAGGATAAGATGGCAGAAAATGGAAACAAGACTGAATGTCACATAAATAAAATAACTAACTTTATCCATTCCTGATAGGGGATGACATATCTGGGAACCTACCAAGATGTATCCAGTGACTTAGCTTTATATAACTCAATAATCACAAGAAAATCATTTGAAGCTATATACAGGACTCTGTAGAGATGTATCCAGTAACTTAGCTATATACTTTATGTAACCTTATATTCACAGAAAACTCGTTTGAAGATATCAATGTCACTGATACACCCCTAAAATAAGTCCATACAGGCAGTTAACATGCCTTTCTCTGAAGTTTATTATGGTGGTCAGAAATTCCCTTTTTCTAGCGTAGGCAAAGCTACAATGTAGCTGAAACTAGAAGCACGACTAAATGTCATACAAATAAGATAAGTAACAAACATTGGATCAATTTTAACTTATTTTAATTAGTATAAAGGATGCTCGTCTGAGAAGAGGTGTTATATTGAAATTCAGAGCACTTCCATGTTTATCATTTCTTTTTTATGTTTATTGGTTGTTGGAAATCATTACGAAACTGAAGCACAACTCAGTCATTTAAATAAAAATAAATAACAAACATTATGGACCACAACTTATTTTAATTAGTATAAAGGATGCTCATATGAGAAGAGGTGTTATATTGAACCAGAGCATTTCTGGTTTTAACTATCATTTCTTTTATGTTTATTGGTTGTTGGTAATCATTGCTGAAAGCAATGTCTTTAAATTTCATATTCCCACATAACAGTAAAACCCAATAATACATGTTGAAGTTTATAGAACCATTGATAATCGTTTACGCTTGTTACCCACTAAGTTTATCTCATGGTAATGTCTTGAATCCATCTACCAAAGTACTCAAAACTAATGCTTTGCTCTCTTAACCATATAGTCTCTAGATGAGTTTCTCTCTTTTGATGGTGACATCCCAAAATTTTCCATGAGCTAAAGGAATCACATTCCTCTTCCCAAAAAAGTGGCAGAGCAAAGTCCAAACACTTTGCCGTGAGGTTTCTTACAAGAACTGATACTTCATTCAGAGAACCCAACAAATATCTCCAAGTTACTCCTGCTCTGCATAATGTTTTTTAGTCAATTATTTCTGTGCTTGTTAGAAGTTGAAGATAATGTCCTTAGTCAATTATACCTTCTTGTTGGTAGTTGGCAGAATGAGCCTCATATGGGCTACTACCAATCAACAAAGGGTTCCACCAAACAAGCAACCTTTACAGCAAGAGAATTGAGGATAAATATTCAGGAAGATCTATACATCGGTATCCATTAGTCTGCTCAAAAAACTCAGGTTGAAGAGGCATTGTTTTTCAAAGTGGACCTGAAGGTACTGTCCCTATTGTGGTGACCTGATGCCAGAACACTATCTATACCACGGGATGTGGCAAAGAATATCAACAATTCCCTTCAAGAAAATTTACTGGACAATTACCGTCAGCTGTATGAGAATGGAATTGCCTCTTTGTTAACAGAAGAAAAGCTCAGGATAAATGTCTGAAAGCTTTTGAAGGCAGCAACCATACATGAAAAATAGAGTATCACCATCCTTAGACAACTGAGATCCATAACATACATGTAGTTTTTCTTATAATTGAAACGAGAGTTTATGATAGAAAGGGGTGGTTGGTAATGAAGTGTTAGCAAATCCAAGCTAACGCAGTTCTGTTCAGAAGATATCTCCAATCATAAAATGGCCCAAAAAAAGTACTATTGTCAGAGGGGTACATCCAACCTTTACATTTTAGAACTGCCAAAATTGATTAAATAAACAATCTGAAATTGTGTTGTCTCATAAAAATGTAACATACCTCCTGTTGACCACCAACTATTCGAGTGTATTTCTTATCATGACTGTGCAGATAACCACCAGTATCAAGATGTTTTAACCGTATCTTTTGATCTTGCATCCATACATTTCCTTTGCCCTCAATCTCAAGCCTGGCAGCATAATCAGGAAATTAATGAGCTTGTGCTACGGTATGTACACATTTAAGAAGGTATACAGAGATGTATCTCAGAACCTAACCAGCCTACAAGTTGAAAGCAGAATCTGCTCACCTCCAATGGTCTCCAGTGTCAGACTGATCTTCTCCTCCAAAGCAACTAACCTGCAAAAGAATGGTAGTGAATTGAACATCCAAACCCAGAAAAGAGGAAAAGCACATTTCAAAATACCATGTTTGAAACTTAGGAGGGGGATCAACAAGGACATTAATAAGAACTTGGGTAAATAGTTATAGAGAAGCCCACCCACTAAGGCATTCTAACGGGATGTAGAAATCCAGTTAAGATAAGATAAATGTATTAATGTCCGGCAAATAACCACTAAAGTAGGTCAATGGGACTGTGAGGTACAAAGATGTTTATACAAAGTGGGACCGCTAAAACGGCTCCTCTAGAAGCAAGAAACAAGTAGAAATCGAATAGAATTATATAATCTAAACCCTAGAGAACCAACTCCAAAGATGGAGAGGCGATCCAGAAGAGATATGTACAAAGTGAATTGATCTAGAATCTGTGTCACCGGTGGTACGAACAAGAGAGATTGACAAAAATAATTTTTGGTGACTGTCATCGAAATACCATTCTTGCATTTGGCTACTTCATGTATAAAACCTCAGAATGCTTATTAGTATCCTATAAAACTAGCTTATTAGAATGCAATCCTCATAAAATCAAGTACCAAGATCTGCTCCTGACAAAATACACCCTTCAAGGGATTCTTTGCCACGAAGTGGGAGGCTTCAACCTTAGCAAATTAGAAACCAGTGTCTCCCGAAGTGGGTGATTGACAACCTCCCATTACCACATTGCTATATTTCACAAATGTCTGGCATTATACAGTGTCTTCACAAAAGTATCATTTGGCACATGAAAATTTAATAGAACATGTGCCGTTTTCATCCAAACATAACCAACATGAACAAGTTACAATACTTTAGCTATTTTACACATCATACTTTTGATACATTGTTTTCTCTTCTAGGCACAAGGCTAGAGATGCATTTCACCCTCCCATTTACTACATCGAACTTCAAAATACAATTGCCATTGAGAATTTTTAATCATCAGTGGACACTAACATTTATTGTTTTCTTTACCATTAGTCTCCAAATAACTAGAAAAAGAATTACCCACCTCCAAATTACCAGAAATAGGCGATAAATGCAAATGACTGTGTAGCCATCTACGTGTTTTCATGTGTTGCAATCGAATAACTGTTCCGCTTGTAATTACATCACCTTGTTTGTCTGATGAATCAGGTATTGGTTTTACAATCTGCACAACCACATCTGAAGTAAATTAGTCTATAAAATACAACTTTCAGAGAATCACTATTTTTTAATCTCTTAAGTTAAAAACATTTCTATTAGAAATCTTTTGAAAATCCAAATTATCATACAGATTTTCAGACAAAAGACAAATTTGATCTAACCGTCACCAAGTGATATTTACCAATGGCCAGACACAAAAAGAATCCCTTCCAAAAATGCAATTGAATGAACAACAGAGGCTTCAACATCCCATTGACCTGGGTACGTATAATATGAAATACACAAATTTGCCTAAGCATACTGAAACCTAATTGCACAGGCATATTGATCCGGTTTCAACTGAGACAAAATGAAAGAATGCATGATACAGTGAAAACCAAATTCTATTAAGGAAACAATGGTGAAAAACACTGTACATGACAATGGCTAGCATGGTGGAAGCTATCATTGAAAAGAGATGTGTGACTGCACTCATTTGAAAAAAGCCCTTAACCAGGAGGCAAAAAAAATCTTCTTATTAAAATATGAAGAAACCCGAGAGTGCAAAAACACTAAAAACACTAACCTTAAACCTAGGAGCTGAGGTGGAAAAAGGCAGGCCCCAGGAAGCTGAGTGCAAATGAAACATCAACTTTCCACATATGATCTCTGTTTTAGGCACAATAACTCATTGGAGAAATCTCAGACAGAAGAATCATATTCTATGCTGACATATGATTGTACCAGCCAGGGCCAGGGTGTAAATAAGCTGTTTAGGGCCCAAAAAATAAGATGAAGTTGGGGACCATAAAACTGCCCAAGATCAGGACTGCTTCAGAGATGGTCCAGAACACATAGCAATATCACAAAACAGGCCCCATGTTAATGTATGAAATTAAACAAACAGAATATCGGCTAGCCCTAAATGGTTCTTAAGGTAGAAAGACTGGTACAAAGAGCTCTGTTCAAAAACAAGTAGAAACTATCAATGCTCTTCATTCCAAGAGAAAAAGTTTAAGGTCCTTCAATGATTGGAAAATGGCTTTCAAGAGTGTCAAAAACTTCTAATTTGGGCAGGCATTAACATATGGTTCCTAAGCAAGCACATTATACACTTCAGTTTCAATCGATTATACTGAGGTTTGGCCATTTGTACACAAATTATGACGTTGTGCTAGCAGCAGATAGTTTTTAGATATAATATATATTCCTATACAAGGAGTATACCTCCCAACCTCCAACAGCAGATATCACTCAAGCATGCCTGTCACTTAAAAGTTCAAACTACGGACATATTACATCAAGAAAAGAAAAAAATACATGCCAACTCTAAATGGGCCGACTGGCTAGATCTCACCCTGCTTGACTGCCCTCCCAATGCCAACAGACCAAGACTGCAACAGCCCTCAAAGCTGGCTACCCACTTTCCCAGTATCAATCACCGCATTTGTATTCATCAGCGATATCCACTATCCCCAGTTCTCAATGCAAGATGGGTGTCCACTGATGTGGGTGGAGGACAGACGGGTTCGNCAAGACTGCAACAGCCCTCAAAGCTGGCTACCCACTTTCCCAGTATCAATCACCGCATTTGTATTCATCAGCGATATCCACTATCCCCAGTTCTCAATGCAAGATGGGTGTCCACTGATGTGGGTGGAGGACAGACGGGTTCGCCAGCTTCACAGGTTCAGCTTTCTTATGAGGGTCTTTGCCTGGTTGGTGACTTACCAGGGGGTTCCAACTTCCATCTAAAGCTCAGTTGGCCAAGAGTGGCCTTTCAGATGGTATATGTCCAGTTGCCATCACTCAGTGATGGTGAAGCATTTTCTTGGAGTGTCCATTTGCCAAACAGTGATGGTATTCAGTTTTTTCAGGACAGGTTGCATTGAGGAGCTGCAGTGTTTGCGGATTCAGCTTTATTTGTCCTTTGAAAAGTCAGTTGTAAGTTTTCAAGAGTGAGACCAGCTCACGATCGACTTTTTGCTCTATGTAGCAGGATGAGATACGCCATCAGCTCCTGGCCAAGGGAACTCTATTGATCAAGGATGCCTATTCTCTTGATCTAACAGCTTATTCTGATTTCATTTCAGCTTTAGTTGCTCTACAGAAGAGGTTATGATGTCCATTGTATATACCCTTCCACATTTTGCATTGATGTTTGTAAAGATTTTCCTGTAAATATAAGATGTATTTTTCAAATTTAAAAAAAAATAAAAATAAATAAATAACACCCAAGTGACCAATAACCAGCAACCCTTGTTCCCTTAGGAACTGTGCTTAACAGTTAAAACAGAAGGCAAAAAGTTGGATACAGCTCAGAAAGGAAATTAGTAACATACCCAATAACTATTGGAANAAAAATAAATAAATAACACCCAAGTGACCAATAACCAGCAACCCTTGTTCCCTTAGGAACTGTGCTTAACAGTTAAAACAGAAGGCAAAAAGTTGGATACAGCTCAGAAAGGAAATTAGTAACATACCCAATAACTATTGGAATCATCCACATTTGGAAAACCAGTTACAGACTGCTGCCCACTTCCAGACCCATATGGAACTTCATGTGAATGTAAACGAAACTTCGTCCGGTCATGCATAAGCTTCAAAACAGTCCCATACGTAATCTGTAGAATCCACAACACAATTAGCACGAGTTCCATAAACCTGCACTTCTACCACAATAACTGCAGAAGAAAAAAGATTTTTCATTTTTTGGTAAATGTAAATGTGAGCATACATATATACAGACATACATACAGAGAGAGATAAAGATAGGATAAGTGTATTGATGTCCAACAAATGAGAGAGAGAGCTAAAAATCATGTGGCAATTAATTGTCATAATCAATATTAGATGGACATAAATCCAATATATATATATATGGCAGAAAAATAGCAGAAAGGCACAAAACGATAATGGAGAGGAGCAGAGCTGCAACAGAAGGCATGAAGATCTTTAAGGAAGCCCTGGCAGGCAGAGATCAGCTACCTTTCCAGGAAGACCTGATGGCTATCTTAGCAGAAGAGGCCCGGCAAATCCCTAGTCCTCCTCCTCCAAAGGGCTGTTTGGAGAAGGCTAACTCCAATCCAGAAAACTTGATTGATCCAAAAAAAATCGTGGGTTTATCAGCAAACCTCCGATCCAAGGGGTGTCTGATATGCAAATTTATGGGCCTGTGACTGATTGAAAAAAACCCCTAGTAGCTGGATCTCAGCAAATTGGAAGCCAAAGGGAGTGTTTACAATCTCGCTCCTTGGTAGAGGATACCTCCTGGTCATCCTAGCATCCAAAAGCAAAATGGAGCAAATTTGACTTGGGGCCATGACTCTTGAATCGAGCAGTGTCATTTATGTGGTAGTGGTGTACTGGATTTGACCCCAACATGGAGACCCCCACCATTACGCCAGTGTATGTCAGATTACCATTCCTTCCCCTTGAATTCTGGAATGATTACTGTTTCAAGCTAATTGGCAACAGTCTTGGTGCCTTCATCAAATCCTCACAGATAACTCAGAAGGAAAGATGGCTACTTCTGCAAGAATTTGTGTCAATATGGA
>SNQJ01S0016622.1:89907-118130 GCA_010110895.2 Picea sitchensis
AATTCCATACAACAACAAAGAAGCAAAAGCATTCAAGAAAATCCTAAAGGTGTTTGAAGCAGCGAAGGGCCCAGAAATCAACCCTGAAAAGTCCCCAGTCTTCTTTATTAAGCATAAGGCTGAAATCTATCAAAAAGTAGTTGAAATCATTGGCTTTAAGAGAGGAGACTTTCTCTCTAAATACCTGGGATACCCACTCACTGCCTCCAACTGTGGCAGAAACAGTTGACACAGAGTGATAGATAAAATCAAACATGATAGAATCTTGGACAAACAGATATCTATCTATGGCTAGAAGGTTGGTATGCATTTCACCGTTATTCCAATACTCCTTAGCTTTGTCCTTCTAGCCCCAAAAATTGTTCTCATCTAGATTGAAAGCATCTTTAGAAAGTTCTTATGAAGTGTGGTTCCAAAGATGATAGGAAATGGCACCTTATGTCCCAGAAAGAAGTTACCCTCACAAAGTGGGACAAGAGGATTGGGATTAAAATAGTTGGATATTATAAACAAGGCTTTAACAGCCAAACTAGTCTAGAGATTTTTATCTGAACCCAAAGCCCTCTAGAGCAAAATTCTCACAGTAATATAATAAGATAAGATAATTTTATTAATACTCAAAACCTAAAATTTTATTAAGATAAGATGGGGATCCACTGTTTTTGGGAAATTAGAGAAGAATAGATCAATTCCTAGGACGATTCTTGGAATGGCCACTCTCCCATTGATTCATGGGAGGACTTTTGAGGATCTAAAAGAAGCTGTCTCTTCTCAATTGGACAAAACCATGTTGCTACTAGAGACCCAATGAGCATCCTTTTCGCCTTTCAGAACCTGGAAGGATCCCAACCAATGGCCTATTCACATCCAAAAGATTCAAGCAAGTAGCTTCAGGAGCATTCTACAGAAAAAATTGATTCCACAAATGGAGGGATGAGATATTGCATACACTCTTCAGCAATCAAAAGAATGGCTGAAAAATTGGGATCCCAAGTGCTGGGATTGTTTGATGAAGAGTCCCTAGAAGCCATATTGAATGCACTAATGGAGTTAGAAGAGGAACATTTTATTATAGTATTTAATTAGACAATGAAGAAAAAAAGGTAGAAGGAAAGTGGAAGCATTCTCGTGCCTTGCAGCCAAGAGGAAAATTATCTCGTGAGAGGCATTGAGTTACTCAAGACATCAAGGCCCTACCAGGTGCTCAAGCTATAAGACTAGTAGTGAACACTGAAGACAACTCACATCTCTTAATCAACTATGCTTTCACCAGCCAAGACTGGGAGTGCTGGGAGAGACTTTCAGGCAAGGTCAAACCTCCAGTGGACAATGTTAAAGAACCATTCAGGGATTGGGTCAAGCAAACGTCCACAGAAATCCTCCAATCCAATATCTCTCTATAACATCACCCCAATCTATAGCTCATGGTTCATTGGGAAGGCTAGAAATGTCAAGATCTTTGAAGGAAGGGAGTTTGCAATTGAACAAGTATGAAACAGAGCAAAATCTGCAATGCTAGAACCAATCAGGGATTCACAATCAAAAATTATGGCAATCAAAACTGAAGTTGATCTGTTAAGATCATTAAATTTGGTTACTCGATCTTCTCAACCTGTTCAAATCCAATCTAAAATTCAGCAATGGCTCCTGCTAATCTCAAATGGATTAAAATCAATTTTGACAGTGCATCAAAATGACATCCTGGATTAGTTGGTGCTGGTTGTATCCTAAGAGACCATGCAGGTAGGTTTCTTAGGATTAAGTACAGATTCTTGGGCACTTCTTCCAAGAACAAGGTAGAGCCAATCAGCCTTATGGAAGGCATAGAGATGGCAAGAATTTGCAACTCCAAGAAATCTGGTGTTGGAGACTATAAATTGCTTATAGCCTAATCAATGGCAACGCCAAGCCATCCCAATGGGATTTGGAAGCAATTGTCTCTTATAGAACTCAGATCATCGAGTACTTTGATGAGGTAAGGTTTACACATATTCACAGAACTGCCAAACAAGGACACTGACTGGATCGCCAATCTTGCATTCAAAACCAAACTAGATGGGATCCATGAGGTGGAGCATTTGAACATATTGAAAGATTCTAATTGGAAGCCTGTCCTGGTGAGGGACATATCCATAGAAACACTTTAGATTATCCATCAAATCCACAGTCAATCGAACGGCAGTAGTAGGGACTCAAAATCCTTCAGTAGTAAGTACACCATCGGTTTGACCCCCTCAGTTTAGGGATCCCACATCACATGGAAGCATAGTTTCGGAAGAATAGTGACAAGTCATATTCAATCCCAAGGAAACCAACAAATCAACTTGGATCATATCCATATCCCCAAAGGTACTTCATAAGGTATGAGGAGCCCATATTCCCAGTACAGGACAATATCTTGGCACATCCCTGCATCTTCCTCATTCCTCCAAATCTGGCCATTCAATATTTGTTTAGCCAAGGCCACATTGATAGATATTGGAGAATGGTAGCCTCAAATTCGTACCAAGTGTTTCAATCTCTGACTAATCCTCCATTCATTCTAATTTCTAGTGCATTCCTCAGTAGTTCAAAGGCAATCCAAGATGAGAAGTGGTAGTAGCTTGTCCTTCGAAGCAAAGTCAGAGCCTTCTCAGCTGGACAAGATAGATAGCAAAGTCTAAGACATTCAAAACAAGGCCAGGGGGCTCAATACAGCTGCTTGGAGCTTATGAGCAAAGAGATGAAAGACCAGCACAGAGAAACAGATAACAAGATTCTGAAGTTCCAGCATGAAATGACGGGGCCAAGTACCTGGATTGCAGAAGAAAAGCCTAACCTAAAGAAGTGACGAACTTCCCATGTGCCAAAATGGGTCATTCAGAGTCTCTAATCTTCTTACCATCTCTGTGGATAAATATTAAAGTAGCTTCAATTCRTATTTTCCACACGGTGTTTGTTCCAATCCTTGTAGCTCCTATCTTATATATAGCCATGGCAACGATTAGCATCAGGATTTGGCTTGTAATTCAAGCTGTAAGAGATGGACAGAGATAAAACAGATCTTCAGCCATATTGTTAGCTCTAGAGATGCTACTCTCATAGCCTGTTTGCTGATCTTGTCAGTATATAATCAGCAGTGCTTACTTGTATATTCTCAACTAGTTACGGGTTGTTTCCAGTAATGGAAATATTTTTAAGCAAGAATAAAAAATTAATATATATACACATGCACACATAGCCCCAAAAGATAGCTTGGTGGTTCGACCCTTTCTGCTAAGGCACTGACATAGTGCCAATGGAGGTCACAGGGTCCATTTCCACTAATCCTGCAGGTTTACCAACCGTTACAGCGGCTGGCAGTTAATACTGTCATCCATCCAGAACCAGGGAAAAGGGAGGAAAGCCACAGGGTGTTGGCAAGGTACCAGCTTCCTCACCCTGAAGTCTTAATACATAGGAGGGCGACAGGAATTTACTTCTCTAAAAAATATATACATGCACACACTATGGTAGCAAAAAAAATTATATGCATGTATGCACACGCTATGGTAACAAAAAAAATTGCATGCGTGTATCTACTTTTATTGCGAACAAGATATTTGAGACATTCTAAAAATTGGTTTGCTGATGACATCAGTGACAATGCTCGCATGCTAGGACACCTACCAAGATTCAACTTCCTCCAAGACATGAATAGGCAATTTGGGCCAGGTGCAAGTGATTTTGTCTAAAGAGTACACACCTGTTGCAGCAGTTTAGACAGAAGAGAGAACTTATGATTAGTGGTTTGCCCCTCAAGGGCCATTTTCCCCACAAGCAGGCCAGTTGTATAGTGTAATATTCGACCTCTCCGGGCCATTTGTAATGCTTCTTTTGAGTTTAAGGGAATCATAAAAAAAAATTAAAATTAAAATGGCATTGCAAACAGGGCATTGTGCACAGGTGAGGTCAACAGAGTGCTAAGCCTTCCAACAGGATTCGATTCTTGCTGTGGTCTGCCTTACCCATATAGCATAAGTTTCAAAGGGATGAGGCCAGGTGCAAGTTGAAATTGATATAGGCAGAATAGAAACCCCTCAGATCTAGCACCTAAATCGAAGGAAGTCCACTTTTGGGGGTGCAGCCGTTGAGGGTATGTTTCATAAAGCACTTCCAAAAACAATAAAAATAAAATTCAGCTTCTAGTTCAGCCCTCGGATATGCTCACACACCCAAGAATTTCATGTGTGGGATGAAAAACTAGATATAGTGCATAAATATCAACGTCCCAGATCACAGTTACTACTACTACTAAACCGGTAACCTCTAATCCAGTGGCACTCTGCAGAGACTATACCATAATTAACCCTACCATCAAATGCACATTTATCTAACCCTACATCTCTGTGAAGACAAAATGAAGCAAAATTACACTGACCTCTATTTTTTTAGCATCACAATAAAATATTAAATACCTAACATTTTAATGAAATTGTTGACTTAGTTATTGATTACATTTTAATTGAATTTGATTTCCAATTTTGAATCTAAGAAAAGAGATCATGTGGGTCTCAAAGGGACGAAAAAGGGCATCACAAATCTGGCCTATTCTTTCATGGATATGTACAAAATCTAAAACCCAACATTTTAATGAAGTTATTAAAGTAGAAATTAAATGTTTTATTTGGGTGTTGTATAAAAACTAAAACCCAACATTTTAACAAAGCTATTTAATTATTCATTAAATATTTATTTAATTTTTTAATTGAATTGATTTCCAATTTTGATTCTAATAAAAGAGGTCATGTGGGTCTCAAAGGGCAGCAAAAATGTGTCCTATATCTGGCCAAATTTCTGGGGGTATGTACCAAATGGGTATTCTCTAACCCTTGTGATCTGAACCGCCAGGATCCCATTACACATTCTCCCAAACTGTAATCCTCCTAAAACCTATATTTCTATCACAATAACTGCAAACCCACAGTGTTCCTGACACTTATTTCTCTCCTTTTTCTTGAGTATGACTACCATAGATGATTTAAAATTCAATGCACATAAAGATAAATGAATACCCACCTCGGCCTGTTGACTTGCTGCTGCTACAGGCGAAGCCGAATACTGATCCAATGGAAGATCCAACAGGAGAAGCAAGGCGGCGATCCCCAGAAAAGAGATACCCATTACAAACAATGTGATGAGAAACCAGGTCTGGTGCCAGAAGGGCAGCTTAGCGGGTATGGTGTACACAATCCTGGTACTCCCCGGTTGCCTATGAACAACAGCTGGATTAGCAAGGCGCCTGTGGTGAAGTGATGAAGAAGACGCTCCTTGCCCTCTCGGAGCCACCGTGCCTTCAATTTGGTTATCCAGAGCGGACACAGTTGATATTTTTTTTTAGGTTCACAACTCAATAAGCACCATTAAATTGCGTTTGCTCTGCTTCATTAGGAGTATTCCCGTGTTGCGTTTTAATTTCAGAGGAGAAAATTTAGGAATATGTGTAGATATACGAGTATGTACATATAAATGGAGATAGGAGTGAACTCTATAACTACCACGTCCGTTTTGATAAATGAACCAATTGGTTATAGACACGTGTGAATGTGTATATGTGGAGGGTTGTGATTGGTTGGTTATATTTGTGTTGTTATGATTTGCTGGTGCGTCTTTCTGGCCAACATTGACCACTGACTGGCTTGACTTCCATCGAACATGGAAAATGAAGCAATATTCCTTGACTAATCTTAGTTAGCCAGACAACAAAATTTGGAGTCTTCCCACGGAGAATTGCTAGGAAGGGAGCATTGGAATTCAAAAACATCTTGGATTTTTCGGAAAGAACCATACTATTTTTGGGTTTTCGATTGTTTTTACGCATAATTACTTATAAATCACTATTTTTTTTGTGGAAAAGTGAAGGGATTGTTTGGGTTAAGGAATTATATTTTTAAGTTGTTAATATTGAGTTTTAATATTTAAGAGTGAAAGCCACCAGATGGGGTGTCAACGGGACCATCGTGCGCTTGGACAAATGGGTGGATACCTGGCCACAATTCACACAGCACCACGTCATCGTAGCCCGCACTCACTCCGGGCATTTAATCCATGCATTTAACTTATTGTTTGATGTACCCCTACATTCATTTTTGCACAGAGCAATTATGGTAATGGTGCTCCAGCTCTCAAGGATAGTAAATGTGATGGGCTGGCCTCCTAACCAGTCCCATCGTAAGCCCCGGATCTATGGTTTTTGGTTCGCGGTGGTGAAACTCATGGCTCATTTGCATTATCCACCTCCTGCTCATCGCAGTCACACACCAGTTCGAGTTTCTCTTCATCTCTAGTTTGAGCTTATCCCTCTGCTCCACCTCCGCTTCGAGCTATTCGTTCCACTCCACCTCTGGTTCATTTCCTCCCCTCCTCTCCTGGCCTTATTTCCGATGTCGCGACAACCGGGTAAGTCAAAGCACGGGGCGTCCTGGTATGTTGCGAGAGATCGAGGCTCACAGGGTCGTGGTAGGCAAGCTCCTCAAAACTTGCCTCATGCTCCTGTTCGTACCTCCACTCCAGAACTCCCCCCTGACCCTGTCCGCGCCTCCACTCCGGAACTCCCTCCTGACCATGCCACCACTCCAAAACTCCCTCCTTTGTCCTCTCCATTTTCATGCAGAGTCGAGTGGTTTGATAACTTTGGCAATTCCCTCGATTTTGCTCCTAAGCTTAGCCCAGACCCGTCGCCCATCCACCAGCCTCCACCCTATCCCCCTCCTCCCTCCGCTCCCCCCAGCCCGACCGCCCCTCTCTCTTCTTCCTCCTCCCCTCTCCCTTCTTCTGTCTCCCCCCCTTCTTCTTCTGATGTTCCACCACCCCCTCCGCCTCCTCTTGCTTGTTCTCGGTGCGATGGGCTCGGGAATTTGAAGAATTCTCTGGATTTCATCCAAATCTCAGTCATGGATGTCAAGTGCGTCATCAAGGAGTTGTTGAACAGGGATGAACATCGGGCTTGTCGCGAGGAGCAACTGGAGTCTCTTCTTTGTGCTCTCCGGCCTACCACCCCGGACACAGGGATTCCGGGCAAGGATATTGCGCAGGACCAACAGAAAGAATGGAGGCCTGACCCCAGCTCCGGATGATCCCAACGTTCTCAGGTTTCTCTGGGTTTTTTATGTTTCCAGATAGATTAGTTTACTGGGTTCCGGCGCTGCATGGCATCCTAGCTTATAGACTTAGCACAGCTTCTTCTTTTTTACAGTTTTTTATAATTGCATGAACAATTGGAAACTCTATGGCCATGTGGCAGCATTCGTTTCCCAACAGGGCGATGTTGCCACGGTCTCTCGGGATATTCCACCAACTGCAACTTTTGCTCTTTAGCAGGCTTAAATATATTTTCTAACTTACAAAAAAAAAAAAATTAAGAGTGAAAGAAGTGGGTTATATAAGGTTCAAGTATGAACATATTATGAATTGTTTTTTTTTCATTTAAAATAATCTGAAAAGAAATTTGTATTTTTGATTTGAAATTGGGTAAGAATCATATTGAATTGATGGAATAGCAAATTTTAGATGTTAATATTTCACAGTGAACTTTCAGGGGATATTGGAGGGCCTTGAATCCATTTAAGTATTAAAAATGATAATTTCATCCATCCAAAATTGCAATTTTGACAAAGATTGGGTAAGTGAATTAGATAATGGCAAACCCAACAAAGTCAAATTCATAAAATATTTAGCCTTCTTCTTATATAAATAATAATATTTTTTTTAAATGGTATAAGATATCTTAGTTTGATTATTTCTTTAAAATTAGCATAGATTTAACGTGGGTATTTTTTAATCCCTCTCAATGTTTAATAGATTTATGTTAAAGATGGATGTATGATAGCATACTTGTCTCCACTTATCATAAATATTTAATTGAGTAAAGATTGGGAGTGAAGGGATTATATTAGACATGTCAAGCATGGTGCCTATGGTCAAAGTTAGGCTTTGTAGAAAGGTTGAGTTCATATGCTCTTAGGTGCACCTTGGTCTCTATAGGTAGATCAAAATTGGATAATGCCTCCAAAATGGGTACTTTGTGGTTGCCTTGAGGTTTTTCATCTTGGATCATTTTCGTTAAGTCTTTGAGTAGATATGCACCTTCTATTCATTCATTCAAAGAAATATTCGGTCAATCTAAGCTCTCCCTTTGGAAAAAAATACCTTATTTCAATGCAATTTCATTATAAACAGTTAATAACATTCTCGTTTTACAAATCAAAGCAGATTATTCCTTGTCTCTTATGAGACATCCGATAAAATTGGAACGATACAGAGGAGATTAGCATGGCCCATGTGCAAGGATGACATGCACAAATTGTCCATTGGATGTAGCTTGGGTGGTGGGGAGGAATGATTGCTACCCTCCCCACCCAGGTTCAATTCCTTGTAAGTGATATGTGATGCCCTTAAATGGGTCTATATGATGCTCTTGTTGTTGAGCCCCCAATATTCTGAAAATGTTCGGCCTCCCCATGTTCTCTCGCAGATTTCGGGGGGGAGGGTTTCGTGGACGTAGCGAGTACCGGTCTTCGATACCGTGAACAACATGTAAAAAAAAAAAAGGTAAATTAATCCATACATTAATAACTATATGAAAATTGTTTTGATTTGTATACTCAATTATAGCTTATATTGACAACTCTCGATGGTCAAGTATTGGATTAATTCAACTATATGGCAACTTAAACTATCAATTAAAGTTAACAAGTGTTGGATGGCAGCGTAGTCCCTACCAGGTTGGAATGGGAGTAAATGCGACTGTGTACAGACACGTGGGTTGCAAGTTGCAGTACATGTGGTATCCATGTAGAATTTAGTATTCTCGAATTAGTTTGATTTGAAATTTATCAAAAAATATTAATGTCTGCTACATGAACGAAGGTTCCTAGTATCTAAGTTTGATAGTACAGGCAAGATTTAAAAGGAGCGTGGACAAAAAAAATTAGCGTACAATAGCATTACATTTAAAAGGTTCTTGGATACAAAAAAATTTGGCATACAATAGAATAGTAGTAACGTCTGTTACATAGGTTTGTGGACAGAAACACAAAAAAATTAGCATTCCCGAATTAGTTTTCTTTAAAAGAAGGCCTCCTGGACACAAAATAAATTGAAATTTATCAAAGTATAGGTTCCTGGACACCATAAATTATACATACAAAATATGTACTTTTATAAAGTACATATTAACTTTTATAGATACCAAATATGTATTTTTATAAAGTATGGGCATAAGATTTTATAGAGCATGCACGGAGTCATCATTCCATACTTAGGCACTTTTTGGATCGCGGGTTATCGGGTTGGCGGGCTCAAGATTTGGGCTATGTTGTTTTGTGCCCTACAAATAGCACCCAGAGTTTCGCGATATACAAATTGACAAGCAGACTTGCGGACTATTTGAATTTTAAGGGCCTCGTGTTGATGTAATAGCACAATTGGACTTGGGCCTTGAAATTGCAGTGCAGATTTGGCAAGCAGTATGAAGGACAAGTGGTAAGGATGCAAGAAATGACATACTCTCTATATGTGTGAGTAGAAAAAAAGTATTGAACACAATTTTATGACATTTATATAAAAAAATTAAAAAGCGTGTTACATATTCCCAGAAATTAAAAAAAATAAAAATAAATATATGTGTGTGTGTGTCAAATACGATATCTCAAATCTGAATGAGTGATTTATCTCAAATTTAATTTTCAAAATGACGAAGCAGAAAAAGATATGCATCAGAAAAAAGAGAATTGAAATAAAATAAACAAAATGTCTTGACATTCAGCATAGCCGAAGATGAAAATCTAGGAGCACATAAATATATAAGGAGACAAAAGAATGGTTTTATTTGGAATATATGAAAAAGAATAGTTTGCTACATATTCTTGGAAATTTAAATGCGTTTGTCATATAGACTGGGATTGGGGCTCACGCGGACCATAAGAGAAATATGTACAAGAAATATGACTGTGGAAAGAAGAAGTGGGAGACGGTAGAGTGTAATACCTGAAAAGTAGAAATGGGAAGATATCAGTCTTTGGCTATAGATTTCTATTTAGAAAAGGTGGAATAACTGGATTGATAAAGAAAGAACTATAAGTATAAACTTACAGCGATGGTACATATAAGTATTTTTGGTATTTGCTTGTTGATGTATTTTCCTGTTGGTTTTCGTTTTCGACCTGCTTGAATAACTGGATTGATAAACAAAGTATTTATAACGATGTTCCATATAAGTATTTTTGCTATTTTCTTGTTGATGCCTTTTTCATGTTGGATTTCGTCGGCGACCTGCTTCAAGTTGTCTTCAATGTAGCTTCTCAAGGGGGAGACGTTGATGTCATTCCGGATTTTAATGCTGAAAAGTTCATTTTCTAATTCACTTAGATCAATAGAAATATTAGACAGAGCCTGATGAATGTCTCCATTCTGTACCGAATAGCGGACTAGCCAGTTCTCCATGTGTTCTTCATGATATTCAAGAATCCTGTAAAAAAATTCTAAAGACAACGCCTTAAAATTATCAACTTGGTTATCAAAATCTTGCTTGGTTAACGCCAATGAGTTGACGATTAAGCTGGGGTCCTGGAAGTCGTTGGTCCTTCTAGCTAAGTCTATTTTGGTGAGCTTTGTGAATAATGTTTCTTTCTTTGATATTGCTTGCTCACATGATTGGACGATTAGATACAGGTTCTTCACCTTCTCTTTCCAACATGCTTCTAATTGAGTGAGTTGTTTTTTGGACGGGAGGTCATGTTGTCTTCTTGTCGTGTCTGCCATGTTGTTGACATGAAAGGCAAAAGGGATGACCGTGTGCAAATAGAAAGTTTCTTCATTTTTTAAATCCATCTGCAGAAGTTCGAGCAAGTTATGTGCCCTACTTCCCAGGGATTCCATATTTTGTGATGTTTCTCGGGCCTTAGTAATCAGTTCCATTCTTTTGTTGATATTTTTCTCCACATATCCTCTACACGATGCGAGGAAGGTGGACAAGCCTTTTAGCTTTGCTGCAGGGGTGCAGGGAGTTGCAGGCATGGCTATTGCCAAAGCATTGCCAAGCAATGGCATAGGAAACAAAGCTTCCTCTAATTCCTTGATCCGGTCCTTTAGTCTGGCATTCTCGGCGTCAATGACTTCAATGGAATCACAAAGAAAATCTTCGATTTCCATGTGAAGTTCAGAGATTTTGGACGCTTGCATATTGCAAGGTCAAGTTCTGAATGATGTTTTCTTTTCTTATTTTTTACATCTCTTTTTTCAATAATTAATTTTTTAGATTCGCTTTCAAAAACAACACTCTGGAATACAAAGGATTCATCTTCGTCAAAAATTTCGGCATCAACTATGTCCATTGGGTAGCTATGGTGAATCGCGTCTCTCGACTGATCAATGTTGCAGAATATGTTATCCAGATCAGCATCAAGATCCATGTTTTCACTCTCAATTTCGGGCTCGTCCGCCTCCCCTACAATTATTTTTCCCTTCTTCTCCACGGGAAGCTTGTGAGAACTATCAATTTTAGGATGAACCTCGTTCGTTTGAAGAACTTTGGGTTGCTTTGTTACTGTGGCAGGTCGTTGGAGCGATGCTTTGTTACTATGGTGGTTCTGGTCCTCAGGTCTGAAGATGTTGACTGTATCTCTACAGAACTGTTGTGGAGGTGTTGCCAGCGGTTTATGTAAACGTTGGTTTGCTCCAGACGTTGCTTCAAATGAACAAATAGAGGGGATAATATAACCCCCCGGAAATGTTGGTTCAATGTGTGCGAATGGAAAATCTCCTCGAGCTCTTCGCTCATTAATGACAATCTCTATGCGTGTTGTATGGTCAGTTATTAGAAGTAAAGCTTAATTATTGCATACTTAGAAGTGCGAAGGTGGCGATTATGGTGAAGAACATTTAAGGATTGGAGGTTTCGTGAACGAACCAAGCTGACGGCGTGCGAATGACATTCCATGGTATTTGAAATTAACACTGGGAAGGGATAACAAAAGCGTCCGCAAATATTGGTTTAGTGTGCATTAATGCCAAGTCTTCTCGAGCCTTGCGCCCATCAATGACAATTTACACGGTTCATGTACGATGAGTTGTTAGCATTTAAAGATTTAAAACAAGAACATATATATATATATATATATATATATATATATATATATATATATATATATATATATATATATATATATATATAATCATTATTTTCAAAGTACACTAAATTATTAATATTAAATATTGATGATATTCTACACAATTTAATTAAACAAAGTTATCAAATGAGTGAAGTAAGAAAGCTTGGTCAGGTCCGATTGTAGATCATAGAAGTTTGGTATGAAGATGTATCTGGGCACCGCAGGCTTGAGGAAGCTAGATAAACCCACAAGGAACTTCTTGACACCAAAATTGAACTATGAAAGCCAGATAGAGTCCCAGGTTGAACTTCGTGATGTAGAGATATAGATGGACATGAAATGTGACACTCTGTCATCAGGAACCAGCTAGCATAGACATATTACTGGATTACACAAGTTTTGGATGCAGGATGTACACTCAGAACACGGGGAATAAGATTTCGATGTCGTGCTTGAGGAGCCTTGAACATAAATTTGGCTAAGGAAACGAAAGTGCTCTGTTGGACTCCTGGTGCATATTTCATAGTTCATGTGCAACACCAGCGTATCATAACCACCCGGTATGTGTACAAGCGGGGAAAAAAAATGGCTGCACCTTTACTAGGAAGTATGGGCATGAGGTTTATGGAGCGTAATAGGATATACTTAAACTTGGCCACTTTGTGGATAAGTAGGTTCTTTCGAGAACATGGGGCTAAAAATAGGCCTTTATTGTTTTGTGTCCCTACAAATGATACTGGAGTTCCTTGATATACAAATTATTGGTGAACTTGCGGTCAGTTTTATAAGAGCATGTACTTTTTGGATCACAGCGTTCCTGCATTTTGGCGGTGTAATAAAAGCGGGCCTCTATTGTTCTATGCGTTACAAATAGCACCCAGTCGGGATATAGGATTTACAAGTGGACTTGCGTGTTGGCGGCTCAACATTGTACTTCTACTAAATTCCGCGATATATAAATTCACAAACGGACTCCAACGTTGGCGGGCTCCGAGGAATGAGCAATACATACTAAATATTTGCTTTTATAAACTATGGACATGACATTTTATAGGTAATATGCACGGATCCCTTATTCCATACTTAACCACTTTTTGGATGAGGACTTGCGGGTTGTTTGGGTCAACATTGCACTTCTATTGTCTAGTGTCCTCCAAACAACATTGAGTTTTGCGATATACAAATCCTGAGGCGAAATTGAATATATATTACACACTTTCATGTAATATGTATACATAGGAGTTATGGGGTTGGGGCTCTAAATTGATAGAGCGGACTCCACAGTGGCGGATCAAAATTGAATATGTAGTAGACATTACATTAAATATGTACAATATGAAGCGGGCAAGCAGCCGGTCGGGCTGGCAATATAAAAATAACTGGAAATCTGAACACGCGTGTATCTGCTTGATTCCGGACCTAGAGGCCTAGAGCAAGGTAATCATAGTAAATATGTACTTTTTATAAAGTATGGATATCAAATTTTATAGAGCATGCGAATCCCTCATTTCCATACTTAGCCACTTTTTGGATTGTGGGTTCTCGGCTGGCGGGTTGAAAATTAGGTCTCTATTGTTACATTATCCTACAACATTCCGAGTTCTGCGATATACAAATTGACCGACGGAATCCCTGACGGCTCGTTCAACATTGCACTTTTATTATATGTACTTTTATAAAATAGGAACATGACATTTTATAGAGTATGTACGGATCCACTTATTCCCTTCTTAGCCACTTTGTTGGATGCGTGGACTTGCGGTTTGGTTGGCTCGACATTCCACTTCTATTGTCGTGTCATCCAAACAACATTTGGAGTTCTACGATATACAAATTCACATACGTAATTGAATATGTATTACACATTACATGTAATATATCATGGGTTATCAGGCTGATGAAGCTCTAAATTGATAGATGGACTCCATGATTGGTGGGCTCAAAATTGAATATATATTAGACATTACATATAATATATGCAATATGAAGCGAACTGGCCGGACGGTCGAGTACGGCAATATAAAGTAGCGGGAAATCTAAACGCGTGTATCACCGGTTCGACCTAAATTTTACACGAGCGAGTAATCCCGCAGTAAATATGTACTTTTATAAGCTTTGGATATCAGATTTTATAGAACATACAAGGATCCCTCATTCCATATAGCCACTTTTTGCATTGCCGGGTTCGGCTGGCGGGCTAAAAATTGGGACTCTCCTGATATTATTTACGTGTCCCTACAAATAGCACGAGTTAGATAACCACAAATTGACAAGCGGACATCGAGTTGGCTCGCTGTATTGCACTTCTATTATTCTATGTCCTCCACGCAGCACCTTTGGGAGTTTTACATTGGTAATCCTGAGAAATTAATGACCAGTTCGAATTTGTGAGTTCAAGATTGTGATTATCTACATGTATAACATATAACATATATGTTATATAACTAACAATATCATTTATTATTTCCAAGTACACTAAAATATTAATAGCCATCTATTGATAGTGTACAATTTAATTAAGGAAAATTAGCAAATGAGTCGCAAACTTCGAGTACGAGTCCAATTATAGATGCAAAGTTTTGACTTAACATGTATATAGCGCCTGCCGGGGCATGAGGAGGCTGGATGGGCGCTACAAAGGACAAGTAGTCACATAAAAAATACGGGAATTATGAAAACAAAGCGGCGTTACATTGGTTCATTGATGTAGAGATTATATAGATGGACATGAAATCTCGCCGCTCGTCGTCTTAAACCACGAGCATAGACATGGATTACCAGAGTTTTGGATGCAAGATGCACACTTGTAACACAGGGAAAGAGAGTTTGTCGCGTGTACGGCCCGTGGGCATAAAGTGGCTAAAAAGAAGCGAAAGGGCTGGTCCGGACTCGTAGGTGCATATTCCATAATCCATGTGCAACAACAATTGTGTGGTGACCAAACCAGTATGTGTACAAACCAAAACTAAATATGTACAGCCTTTATAAAGTATGGACATGAGATTTTATAGTGCATGCATGGATATCACATCCCATACTTGCCCACTTTAATGGATCGTGGGTTCTCGGGCGGCAGGAAAAAAAAATAGGCGTCTATTGTTATGTGTCCTACAAATAGCACCTAGAGTTCCGCGATATATAAATTGACAAACGGACGTCTGGGGTGGTTGAGATTTTATAGAGCATGTACGCTTTTTGGACCGCGGGTTCTCGAGATGGCAGGCTAAAAAACAAGCCTCTATTGTTATGTGCCTTACCGATAGCACCCGCGATTTCACGATATGGAAATTGACAATGGACTTGCGGGTTGGTTGCCTCGGTATTGTACCTCTGATTTCGCGATATACAAGTGTGAGGCGGACTCGAGAGTGCGGGCTCCTAAAGCCCAGGCCTCCTAATGTTTCATGTCCTGCAAATAGCAGCCATAGTTGTGAGATATACAAATTGACAAGCGGGACTTGTAGGTTGTTTGGCTCAACGTTGTACTTCTATTGTTCTGTTTCCTCCAAAAAACACTTGGAGTTTCGCGATCTCTAAATTGACAGACGGAGTTCAGGACTGGCAAGCTCAACATTGAATATGTATTACACATACGAAGACAAGTGAATGTAGAGGAGATATGGAGTGTCAAAGGAGGAAAAAAAAAAAATACCGGTACCGAGCCAGTGTAACAAATAGAGATAGAGTAAATGAAAAACCATTTAATATGGAACACGAAATGGAAAAAGCACCTTTGCATGGATTCCTCTACATCTCTAGTTAGGAGTTCTTTGCAGTCTAGTTTTTCAGTTTGTTTCTATGAATAAAAATGAAAAAAAAGAATATGAACACAAGTTAACATGTAAAGAAAAAGGCAAATTACTATGTACATATACTAAAAAATAGAATAAGATGAATATAGTAACAAATAGTTTTTAGAAGGGTCTTACCCTTTCTTTTTCTTTTTGCATAATGTATATTTATAATTCAAGTACAACACCAGCTGTATGGTGACCGGACCGGTATATTAATGCAGTTGAGGAAAACTAAAGTTAGATAAAAATTTTTTTTTGCAACAAACTATACAAATATGCTTTGAAATATAGAAATATGACACTTTTAGAATGTTTGATGTATATCCCATGAAATTCAAGTGCAATACTAATTGTATTGTGATCAGACCAACATGTGTCTAAGATAAAACATCTTGTATTGAGGAATGCTGGGCACATTGACCACATAGTCCAATAAATGCGTTTCTGGATGGCTTGCCACACATGGTCAATAAGTGCGTTTTGCAGATGGCTTGTGTTGTGCAAAAGAAAGCGGAGACTGTATTTGCACATGTAGTTTTCCAATTCTTTTGTTCTGCCATTCTTTTGTAGCATGTCAATATTGAAGTCTCCTACAAGCATAATGGGTCCATTCATATGGAAATGGCCCAATGCATTGGAAATAACATCTACTATGTTGGAGAATGTTGCATGGGGAGCATCATACAGATTCAATATCGCAATTTTTGTTTCATGGAAATAAACTTTTGCAAGCACCACCTCAACATTCTTTTCTTCGATATGTATATGCTCTAAAATTGGTACATGTTTTTTCACCAATATCATCACCCCATGTGTAATGTAACTTGATATGCAATTGTGATTTGGGAATTATTTATTCTGCATGCATAATGCCATGTATGTTTCCTGCAAGCACATAATATCGGATTGCATTGTATCATAGTCATTGAGTATATCATCCATGTGTGCATTTAAGTTGTGTGTGTTAAGCGAGAGAATTGATACAGACGAATTTGTTTGTATGAATTGGTAATCATAGTGCAGTTGTCATTTTGCAGTGGTCCTGAATCGTTCCATTTCAATATCAACTTTATGTTTGACTTTGAAGTTATCTTTTGTAAGAGGACTTAGTAAATACAAGGAGTCTATGCTTCTGACACGGGACAGTGCTGTGTATACAAGTCCATGTATCTAAATTCCAACACGCTGAAATGCAACATTATCAAGTGTTAGTCCTTGTGATCTGTGGACTATACATGCACATGCAAGTTTAATCGGAAATTGTTTTCGAATTTTCAGTCGATCTGTCTTTGCTGATGTCGATATTGGCTTTGATATTTGCAAAATAGGTTTCCAATCGCTTCCAGTGTTTGAATTATATAGATTAGACAACTTGTTTGCTTGTCACTTGCCTATATGCGGTTCATGGAACTTAATCCAAAGGACATCAAGTTTTTTTGTTTTTGTATAGCCTTTGAGTATTCCATCTGCACCATTGACCAAGCCATCCTGTGAATCATAGTTACAGGCATATATTTCAACCAACATTTCTAATTTGAGGACAAGTTGCAAAGGTAGAGTGGTTGTATGTTCATGACGTGGCACATTTCCATGGTTGTCTTTTTCCAGGTCAATTGAATTGATGATGATATTATCGCCAGGCATGAGCGATAGCATATGGCTGTTATGCATTGCAACATCCTTATTTGTGTAGAACAGGTAAGGGAACGTTGGGTCTGTTGGTGTTGGTCGCAAGCACCTCGAATTGATATATGTTAAGTCATCATATGTTTAGTTGTTTGTCCGCATTCTATTCAGAATTGCAATGAATGTTTCATCTGTCTGGTGCATTGTAGTATGCAATTCAAAGCATTTAATATTGTCTCTCCAGAAGTCATGCGTCACTGTTTCCATGTTAACGGTAGGTTGTTCAAATATCAATGAATCTTGGATGGGTTGTGCCTGGTAAAGATCCCCACAGAATATCATGTCAGTGTTTCCAAAGTATTTTGTGTGCACATGTTTTATGCTTCTTAGTCGGCTATCAATGGAATACAAGAACCGACTTCCAATCAAAGATGCTTCATCTATAAAGACAAGTTGGAGTTCCTCATAAAGCTTAGAAAATGTATCCAACATTTCCTTGCTAAGTGGAAGAAACTGTGACTTGTTAAAAGGCATTAAAAATGCAGAGTGGACTGTTGTTCCACCTGCATTATATGCAATTTTTCCTGTGTATGCAACTATTAGGACCTTTGGTTTCATAGGATCAAAGGAATTGTTTGAATCATAGATTTGTATAAGCATTTGGAACAATGCTTTCGTTGTGAATGTCTTGCTTGTTCCTGCTCCTCCTATAAGGAACAAGTGCACAGGAGATAGAGCGACATAGCATGTCTTCTGAATTGTCAGGCTCTTGTCCTAGTAAAACCAGTGGTTTAAGCACAAATGTGCATTTTTCAAGTGGAGATGTGTTTATGAAGATACATTTTCTTGAACTACAAGTGAGGGGCAGGGAAAGTGCAATGTGAACTACTTGTTGAGCAGACATTTGTTGAAGATTAAGCAATGTGTTGCCAAGTGTGCGTATCATTTGTATGGCATCAATATGACTTCTTTCATGTTCTTTGTGTATTCTTCTGAATTCACTTGTCATAGATTTGTCAACCTTTGTCATATACAAGGTACAGTAAGACGCTGCAACATATTCATTGAGCACGTACTGCGCATCTGTATTTTCTTTCCACATAACTGGCATGTCCTTGGAGAAACTGTTGTTCCAAATATGGGAAACTTTTCGTTTAAGGAAAATTGTGGATTGCTTAAGCGTACATTGTATGGCTTTGATGTACTCATCTTCTGATAGATTTAGCTATGTCAAGAACGCATCGAAGCTCATCAGCTCGTCAAATTCTCCTTGTTCTAGAAATGCGAACAAGGATTTAGATTTCTCAACAACAACATTGTCCTCTAAACTAAGTGGCTCTATGATTCTTGTAGCTCTCATTGGCGGCACGGGAAAGTTATATCTGCAATGCGAGTTTTTTCGTTTTTTACAACTTCTTGTATGGTAATGTACATGAACTTTGGCAAGTTATAGATCCAAATGATTTGTGTTGCATGTTATGTATTTCTCCACAAATTGTTCGATCTCTGAGTTATTGGCAGCTCCATAGACTGGTGCACCCTCTATCCACAACAGTGTGTGGTCATGTTCATTTCCCCTATTCTGGAATTTAGTCACAAAAAAGTAGTCCGATATTTTTTCAAATTTTTTTTCATCATGGCATATCAATTGTCTCAAAGCATTTATTCTATGTCTATAGTAGCGAGTACATGTCACTGGGTCTTTTCTTATGAGGTAGTCAATGTGATTGTTTTCCAGTGTATCGGTTTGTTTTTTACGTTTCCTGTTCCTATGCAGGTCGGATATGACAGCTACCAATGGATCCCAGCAATGCTTTGCACTTGTAAATGTGATGAAAAATGTTGACGGGCCCAATTGCCAGATCATTACAAAAATAGTTTTTTTGTTTTGTTGCAAATAGTTAGGAGAGGTGCGAATGTTTTTGAAATCTGTGTATCCAATATCATATTTCAGAATTTTTTCTAGGTTTACTTTGTACTTGACATCCTTGGCCAACAACTTTCTTCCTTGTAACCGACCTTTTCTTATTCGGACCCACATGCAAGAGATAACTTGCTCTATTATTATGCGCATTGTTTTGAAAAACAAATTTGTTATGTGACAGGAGAAGTCACCGCTTGAATGTAGCAGCTCCCATCAGACTATTTTATGATAACTGAATCATTTTGTAATTTCAATGGCAGGTGGATCTCCATAGAAGAGTGTTGGAAAGTTCATTTCCTCAACGAATTTGTCCTTGAATATTCCAAGTGGACGCTGCCCCTTAGCAGGTGCAATTTCGACAATATTGTCTTGCAAGTCACGAATGCACTGTGAATCAGTGAATCCATGCACCAATGTCTCAGCAGGTGTTTCATTCTCTGATTCATCACTTGTATCAAATTCACTAGCATTTTCGAGAGTCTCTGCAGAGTTGGAATCCTCTTCTGCAAGAACACTATTCCAGTTCTCATTTATACAAATGTTATGTGCTTTGTACAGGGCCCTGGAACATAATTCCTTTAATGCTTTCATAACAGTATGCACACGCACTTTGTCTGTCTGATAGGCATTTTTGTATCGTAAGCATATTTTCAAAGCCACAACAATTGTCATTGTATCGCTAATGAATTGTGGCAAGGCTTTTTTCACAACATCTAGTTGAATAGGCACACTAATAATTGATCCTGTTAAGCCCATCTAGGGTCGTTTATAGCCCCAAGGCCTTATTTGTGCAAATGCAATTCACAGAGAAACAAGTCTCTCCTCAAGTTCTATAAGTGCACTTACATATGGTAGTGGTGTATTACATCTTATTTGCTCAGGGGTTGCAAATTGTGGCAGTTTTCCATTTTCAAGCCACCATTTGCATGGAAGACAAATTTTGCCACTGGAAAACAGTTTATCGTGCGCTGTCAAGTGGAGGTATTCTGCTTGCAAATCAGGTGTGAAAGACTTACTGTTTTTTGAGAAATTCAATTGTTCACAAATTGCACACACAATGGAAGGAGTGTCTTTAATTTGTTTCATGTACGTTTGTCTTGCATTTTTCTTTCGCAAGGAAGTATGAGTAGAAAGTATTTGTTAGTTTTCATTGGTAGTAGTACATGGTGTTGCTTCTAGGCCACGAAATGTGACAATTGCATGACCATTCTGGGATATGCGACCGTACCTATTTCTATTCTGTTGTGCACGAACAAATTTCTTTAGATTGTGATATGTGATTTTCTCTCTAAAAGGAAGCGTAGCATTGTATTTTTTTCTCTCGCGCATGAACTTTTTCAAGTTGTGGTAACTTACTCTACGTTTCTTGTCCAAGGGCACAATGACCTGATGGCAACTGGGATGAATTTCACTTTGATTTAGGTTGTCATAACTTAGTGTACGTTTTTTGTTTAAGGGGTGTATGGCCTCATCACCCCTTTTGTCCAAGGGCACAATGACCGATGGCAACCGATGAATTTCACTTTGATTTAGGTTGTCATAACTTAGTGTACGCTTTTAGTTTAAGGGGTGTATATTCATCAATAACTGGGACGAATTTTATGCATAATTTTTTCAAGTTGTGATAACTTATTTTACGTTTCTTGTTGAAGCTCAGATGGCCTCATCACAACCGTGATGAATTTCACGCATGGTTTTTTGTTCAAGCCCTATATGGCCATATCGCGAATCGAGGAGTTTCATTCTCACTAAAGCATGCCACGCTGCATGCATATTCGATGCGATTTGGCTGGCATGGACATTCAACCCCGAACCACCGATATGTCCAAGAAAGGTCTTATGCAATGGATATGTGTTGTATCTGTCTTCAACAAGAGGATGTCAATTGTTCGATCGTAGTTTGAATCAATAGACCAAGAATGGACAGCTCCATCTGGCAAGGCCGACTGCATCTCGGATATTTACTATGAATACGATAGACAACCATTGCAAACAATCTTCAACCCTCCACATTCCCTTTTTCATATGGCGCTGTTTACAAGGTATTCTTGCCAACTTCAAACTACCGACATATTTTCTATGAGACAGGGCTTAAAAAGGTGCTCATGCAAGCACCCAGCCCTGCTGGTCGTCAGCCATAATTGCATTTCGTAAAAGCGACTGCATAGCAGTAACTACAATGATCAGCACATCAAATCATCAAGCACAAACAACAAATTGCATTGAATAGACTATCTCCACGAGTAGATGCAATAGTTGTCGCTATCTGCAAACCATGGCAGTTTATGCGATGCATAATTTGTTTCCATTGTGATTCAATGTCTTTGCAAATGAGGGACAAGTGAATATGAGTTTCTTCAACATTGCATATGGACATTTTTATATACAACAGTGGTTCATAATGACCACCGACAACATTGACATCATGGAACAAGATGCACCATGGATATCGTATGTAGTTTGTTGAATAGTAGATATCTTGTTTTTCTTATCAATGACCATACCTGTTCTGATATATTCAACCAATTAGGACAACCTCTCTCGTGATACAAAATGTATCTCCCAAAGTCCCCTCTCATGTGAAGGAAGAAATGGGGATGCAGACAACCGTATGTTTGAAAAATACATTTGGACATCATGTATTCCATGCAATTGTCAAAGAAAATCAAATTCCAAATCATATTCATACGAATTCCAATGCCTCAACATCACCATTTTTTAGATAGCCTAGGAAATAATCTATCAATCCATTGTGCAGTTCGATCGATGAATATTGGAAATGCAATAAAACCTAGAATGCATCAAAAGGTAATCCCTTACAGTATACGAGAATGCATCTATTTTGAAAAGCCCATTGTTATGCAAAACCTCGCCAATGTTGTCATGTAAAATGGAGTGTACTATTTCATATTACTCAACATCTATTACTTCTTTTCATCTTTTCAATCATTATTTTGAAGTTGTTTGTTAAATACTTTCAAATTGTATGAAAATAGAGAAAAGGGAAAAAAGAATAAAAAGTAGAAAAAAGGAAAGCAAAATAGGAAAACTATAAGCATAGAAATGGGTACCAATCCTCGTATGTATCTTTTAACCTTCTTCTTTGTCAACTTCAATCCCCCTAGTCCCCATAGAAGATGAGAAGAAACCAAAGCCACGACTTGGAAAGGAAGCAAACAAAAGAAACAACGAAATAAATAACACCATAAATTTACTCAATAGAAAGATCGATTTGAACCTATTCATGTCATGCATCCTACAAGCTTCTTAGAACCAGAAAAAGTTCTACAAAATACAAAGGACAAAAGACAAACATTAGACGTAGTTTCTTCCACCCACATAATAAAATCATTCCCTCAAGGCTCACACCTCTAATGGGATGGTTCCTCGATGAAGCTCCAACCACTTTTCAAACCCTCTCTCAGACAGTAATTTTGAAATAGTTATGATGTGGCAGCCGACATGAAGGATCTATTGTCAGGAACGAATTATAATAAAGAAAGGACAGTCTCAGAACAAATTTCTCGAGGGACTCCCATCATTGAAAAATACCAACGAAACGATGCCACAAAAACTTACCTACAATCCAGGGATGACAAACATTCAAAATTCTAAAACTGAACCACAATTAACAAAGTTCAAATAATCCTGCAAAGTTGAAAACACCAAAACCAAGGATGACCATGAAGAGGTCCAACCGCGAATCGCAGGACCAACTTTGCAAAGCTGAATCAAACAAGAACAAGGATCATGGAACCAACCAACTAAATGCTATCGAACATTGAACTAATCGGGATGCCAATGAGAAATATTCCAACACACCATCAAGAAACAACACCATAAAAAATGGAACGAAATCCATTTGGCAACGCCTGCATTAACAAACATTTAAGATTGCTGCACTGCTAGGTAAACACTTAGATCAATTAGAATGATTTACAGATATTTCACCATTGACAAGATAACATATGCACATTGAGTAAATAGTGGAAGTCGACAATATCTCCAATCCTGTCCAATCCCTTGATCATGACAAATATGGTACTTTTATTATATAAAAATCTATGATTTCACTTCCCTTGTTCCAAATAATGATATGGAAATATTTTTGGTTAATGGACAATCTAATACAAGGTCAACGAATTATCGATTGCTATAGTCCCCATGCCTACTAAGGGACTAATAACAATCTATATTCATTTCTAAAGAAAGTTAAATTGGCTTTTAAAAAAGCTATTTGAAAATAAGTAAAAGAATAAATTCATAAAACAATAAATCAATAAAACTATTTGAAAATAAGGGAGAAGAATAAATTCAAGTAAACAATAAATCAACAAAGTAGTCTAGTTGATCCACCCTATAAAGAAGAACCATTTAAAGAAGCATGGAACAAAATATTATCTATGGGGAAGAACACTATAGAAGAACAATTTAAAGAAGCATGGAACAAAATATTGTTTATGGGAAAGAACACTATAGAAAGAGGAATTCAACTTTAGTTAATTTAAGAAAGCGAGGGGCTCCTCAAATCAAAATCCCATGTTCAAGCTTATTTATCTCAAAGTTAGAATTTAGGAAGAAATCAAGAAATAATTAATAGAAATTATTGGTTTTTTAATTTTCAAACATCTCTTTCTATATAAAAGAAAATGTATTGCACAATTATATTAAGAAATTTTGAATCAAATGTAATCTTGGTTATTATGAAATGCAAAAGAAATATGTTTGAGTACTAAGGGTTGGCTTAATTAGTTGAACTATTTGCTAAGGAAGTATTGCCAATGGGGAGACCATAGGTCATAGGGTCGAATCCAAGCCAATGGGGAGACCATAGGTCATAGGGTCAAATCCAGTCAAGTCCCTCAGGGTTATCAATGGTTATTGTAGGTTAGCAGTTGAGTCACCCTCCATCTGGATGTTTCGGGGAAGTGGGGGGGCGGGGGGGTCACACAAGGTTTTACTTGGAAAAAAATGGGCTCAATTGCTTTGCACATTATTTCGATAGTAATATGAATCATTTGTTTTTGTTTTAAAAAAATATAATTGCATTTGTGTATAGAGTAAAGAAATATACAATAGATTTAAAGTTCTAAATATATGAGTAATATGAAATAAACAACTTGATTGTCAACATGGGGAAGGTGAATTAGTGAAAATCATGGGTTCACTTGGTGAATATTGTGTTGAACCCCATGGATTTTGTACCATGTTAATGTAGTATGGGGTTTATAGCTCCCCGTGAAAAAGCCAAAAGCATTTACAAATACCAAAAAAATGAGATGCATATGTTGATATTATGGTAGTTGCGAGAGGTATTTACATCCACGTGTAAACCTAACGAGAATAGAATATTCTGGGAAGTAAGAAGAAACCCTGATTAATTGGTTAATAACCCTAGAAGACAAGTTGAATCAAGAGAATGACTTGTATTAGGTTATTAGCCTCCAAGAGAAGAAGTCGGCTAAAGGAAATATTATATACTAAAGAATTAATACCCAGAATGAGAAGTCGGCCCAGGCAGTTTGCCAGAATTAGTATAAATACAGGAGGCCAGTGTTCATTCTGGCCAGTATTCTTAGAACTGCAAAAGCAACACTTGTGCTCACTGCAGTTGGCCAGTTTGTGCGCAAGTTTGGAGGAGAGTTGTTGTTGCAGCTGCTGCAACTAGCAGATTTCGGTTTTGGCTTGGACTCTCTCTTGGTTATGGTTTGGAATCTCTGATCAGCTCTTGTTACTCTTTCTTGGTGCGCTATCCTTGGAGAAAGGTGCGCCACCTTTGCTTGGCTATCCAGTCTAGGGTTTGCTTCCGGAATGATTCTTTGTCAAGGTTAAGGTGATCGGGGGTGGCTTCGACCTATGGTTGGGTGACAATAGTGATATTGTCTATGGTTAAATGAGCACATCCATTATATTCTAACAGGTTATCGACCTACACTATCTTCGGATAGTCTAACCGCTAGAAGATAGATTGGGAGGATTTGCTTAGTTGCAGTTGCAGTTGCAGCAACAAAACCCTAACCCTCTCATTGAGGCACCTTAAGTGAAGGGATTGACCTAATTTTTGGATATACTAGTGTGCCCTAGCCTAGCGCATCTCCTGGTACTCTCAGCAAGCTAAGACGTCAAGTTTGAGTTTTTGGTCAAATCTAGGGTTGACCAAGTTAAAGAAGCCATGACTTACTCTATGAAGTCAAAAAACAAGTTAGAAGGGGATTCTAAATTCAGAGCATGGAAGACAAGGATTGATCTCATCCTTGCCAAGAATAAAGTGCTAGATATTGTGAAAGGAAAGATTGTGGAACTAGAGTTTGAAGAAGGAAAAGAGAAGGAACCACATAACCTTGCAGTTATGGATAAGTTCAAAGACAATGACATCAATGCCATGAGTATCATAGTGGATTCTATAAAAAACCACTTGATACCCTACATATCCCATCTTGATTCGTCTAAGAAGATGTACGATGCCCTAACAAATCTCTTCTCAGTCAGAAACATTGGACAGGTAATGAGTCTGAAGAATGAGCTCCGTGACATGGAGATGAATGATGATGACAACATAACATCATACTTTGTGAGAATCTCTTAGTTAAGAGATCAACTACAAGCTATTGAAGAAATATTTTCATAGAAGGAACTGGTAAATATAGTACTCAATGGTCTTCCCAAGACATGGGATTCATTTGTCGCAAGCAAGAACACAATAAAGGAGTATCCTACATTTGAAGAACTTTGGACTTGTTGTGCACAAGAATAATCAAGGATTAGTGCAAAAGAGAAACCCCAAAAGAAATACGATGATCAAGCCTTCACAGAAAAATTCAAGAATTTCAGGAACAAAAGGAAGTTTGGCTCAAGGAAGAAGCCAAATCAAGAGAAAGACATGTCAGAAATACAATGCTTCAACTGTCAAAAATATGGTCACTACAAGAATCATTGTCCCGAGCTAAAGAAAAGGAAGGAGACACATGAAGCATCAGTTGCCGAAGAAAAGGAACCTTCAAAGAAGACTAAGTAGGATGAAACAAACTTCTTCTTCTAAGACAAGGTAACAATATTCTTCATAGTTCTTGTACATACCATGTTATTTGTACATATTTTGCATATCTGTTTCTTAGAAGATAATATGTTCCAAGAGAAACTATACCTATGGAAGAACAACAAGATAAGGATTGATATCACTATGACTACAAGTTAGACAATACACATGAAAGGATGAAGTACATCAACAACTCCTGGTAACAATTCATGTGGAAGTTATTACATAAGTAACAATTGCAAGATAAGCTGAAATCAGAATCAAACTTAAAGAAACCTAGATGAAGTAAAAACAAAAAGAAGTCAACAATCAAGAGGAAATTGGAAAAGGACTTATGACACATTGCAGAAGGCAATAAGGATGAAGACGAAAGTGTGGACTCTCCTAGATGGAGGGATCTGATTATGTATTTCCAAAAGAAGAGCATGCATTCATGCATGAAGTAAGGATTAGGAGGGAGCTAATCCTAAATTATATGATCCATTAAAAATGATGAAGTATCTATCCATGGTAGAAACCATGAAAAGAAGCACGTGTTCAGTTTGAATTTAGAAGAAGCCTTCTTCGAGAAGAAGCCTTAAAGTATCCCTGGTTGTCCATCCACATCTATGATCCTATGATGAAAGAAAGAAGTTGGAATCCTCAGGGCATGGAATCTATAAAGAAATCCATGGACCCAAGAGCTAAAGAGAAACATGAGAAAGAACATGAAGATTCCAAGAAAGAAAGAAAAATCAAAACAACCAGTCATTGTATCGAGAATCACAAGACTACCAGCCTGATATGAACTCACTAAAAGCAATCAAGCAGAGGAACTGAAAGTTGTGATGAAGAACAATGTATGGAAGACTTATGAATGTAAGCATTGTGAGATCTAGAACTAGAGGTTCTCCCAAATGGAGGGAGAAGACTATGATGATTGCTTATTCGAGTAAACCAGACATACCTCTACATGAGCCATTATATCATCCACAATATCAATGGGTTGGAGTTTACATCAAATGAATGCAAAGACTGTTCTCCAGAGTAATTGAACAAAGAAGCGTATGTAGAGAAACCTCAAGGTTTTGAGGTATACCAGAAAGAGACCCTTATATGCAGATGAAAGAAGACAACTTGGTAAAGAACCTCCAATGCACAACAGAAGTGTGGTGAAATTTTTTCTATAATAGAGATATTATATCAGAATGGTTACTTAGAAGCTCAGGATGATGAATTGCTAATCCATGAAAAACTCTCATGATGGCAGAAGAAGTACCACTTGGATATGTTCCAGTTTGACCCTTGCCACGATGTTATGAGCTAGCAGGAAACAAAATATGAATCCAACAATGATATACTATATTGATCAGAGCTATATGAAGCCTTCAGAAAACCAGTGTTCCAGAAAGACCGAAGTACAATGAGATCAAGCATTACATTCTCCGTGATGAAGCCCAGAAAAGAGAAAGTGGTTCTCCAATATATATCTCCACAGATGAGTAGATAAGCAGATATTTTGGTAAATCCTCTGTCCAAAATGAAAGAGTTTGTGTACTTAAGTTGGAGCTCGTGGAGACGACTCCCTTATTGAAAAAGGGAAGATATGACTCCCAGGTTGGGAGGGAGCACTAACGTGTTATTGATTTATGGACAATCATTTTTCAGTTCGAAAAATGGTCCAGGATGAGCAGTTCCTTTCCAGTTTGGAAAGTGGTTTGAGATTTCTGACGGAC
>SNQJ01S0016622.1:143224-165217 GCA_010110895.2 Picea sitchensis
CGTTTCATTATTTTTTATATAAATGTCATAAAATTGTGTTCATTACTTTTTTTGTACTCAAATGTATAGAGAGTATGTCATTTCTTGCATCTTTACCACTTGTCCTTCATACTTTTGCCACAAAGGCCCTTCAAATTAAAATAGTCCGCTTGTCAAATTGTATATCACGGAACCGTGGGTGCTCTTTGTAGGCCATGGAACAACAAATGCCCAATTTTCATCTCGCCAACTAGACAACCCGTGTTCCAAAAACTGCCTAAGTATGGAATGAGGGCTCCGTGCATGCTCTATAAAATCTCATCCCCATACTTTATAAAAGTACATATTTCGTATGTATAAAACTAAATATCTACTTTTAAAAAATTGCGTATTTGCTATGTATAATTTATGCTCTCCAGGAACCTATAATTTGATACATTTCAATTTCTTGTATCCACGACCCCTGTTTTAAAGAAAACTAATTCAGGAATGTTATTTATTTGGTCCTTTTGTCCACCGCCCTATGTAAGAGACATTGGTACTATATTTTTTGTGCTTTTGTCCACCACCGTATGTAAAACCTATGCAAAGAAAACTAATTCACGAATGCTAAATTTTGGGACACGACCCCTTAAAATTCAAATAGTCCGCAGGTCCCATTGTCAATTTGTATATCACAGAACTCTCGGTGCTATTTGTAGGACATGGAACAACATAACCCCGATTTTAAGGTCCCCAGCCCGAGAACCCGCGATCCAAAAACTGGCTAAGTATGGAATGAGGGCTCCGTCCATGCTCTGATTCGGGAATGCTATTTTTTTTTCTACTTTTATGTGTTCCTAGATTTTTATCTTCAACTATGCTGAATGTGAAGTCATTCTGTTTATTTTATCTCAATTCTCTTTTCTCCGATGCATATTTTCTTCTGCCTAGTCATTTTCAAAATTAAGTATGACATAAATCACTCACTCAAATTTGAGATATCATATTTCACACACACACACACACATATATGTTTCTTTAAATTTCCAGGAATATGTAACACATTTTAGTATTTTTTTATATAAATGTCATAAAATTGTGTTCACTACTTTCTTTCTACTCAAACGTATAGAGAGTATGCCATTTCTTGCATCTTTACCACATGTCCTTCATACTGTTTGCCACAAAGGCCCTTAAAATTAAAATAGTCTGCAAGCCCGCTTCTCAATTTGTATATCACATAACTCTGGTTGCTCTTTGTAGGCCATGGAACAACAGAGGCCCAATTTCCAGCCCACAGCCTGACAACCCGCGATTCAAAAACAACCTAAGTATGGAATGAGGACTCCGTCCTTTCTCTATAAAATCTCATCCCCAGAATTTTTTAAAGTAGATATTTTCTATGTATAGTTTATGGTCTCCACGAACCTATAATTTCATAAATTTCAATTTCTTGTGTCGAGGAGCCCCTGTTTTAAAGAAACTAATTCGGGAATGCTATTTATTTGGTCCTTTTCTCAACCACCCTATGTAACAGACATTGGTACTATACTTTTTGTCCTTTTCTCCACCAACATATGTAAAACTTATGTAAAGAAAACTAATTCACGAATGCTAAATTTTTTGGACACGAGCCCCTTAAAATTCAAATAGTCTGTAAGTCCGATTGTCAATTTGTATATCACGGAACCTCCAATGCTATTTGTAGGACACGAAACAACAAAAGCCCAATTTTCAGGTCCCCAGCCCGAGAACCCGCAATCCAAAAACTGGCTAAGTCGAGAACCCGTTCTTTTAAAGAATACTAATTCGAGAATGCTATTTTTTTCATACTTTTGTCCACCAGCCTATGTAACAAACGTCAGTACTATTTTTTTTTTTGTTTTTTTGTCCTCGGGCATATGTAAAAAGAAAAACTAATTCGGGAATGCTGAACTTGTTTTAATTAATTATAAATGATTTTATTGATAGAAAGATAAGTTATTGAGTTTATTATTTCAATTTCGTTATTCGACACGAGCCCCTTCAAATTCAAATAGTCAGCAAGCCCGATTGTCAATTTGTATATCGCGGAACTCTAGGTGCTATTTGTAGGCCACGGAACAACAGAAGTCCAATTTTCAGCCCGCCAAATTGACAACCCGCGATCCAAAAATTCAAATAGTCCACAAAACAGCTTGTTAATTTGTATATTGCGGAACTCTCAGTGCTATTTGTAGCCCACGGAACAACATAAGCCCAATTTTCAGCCGACATTTTTCAGCTCTATATATCTACTTAATCAAATTACATATTTGATTTTTGTAGGCCATGGAACAACATAAGCCCAATTTTTAGCCCGGCAGCCCGAGAACTCGCGATCCAAAAATTCAAATAGTCCGCAAGACCACTTGTCAATTTGTATATAGCGGAACTCTCGGTGCTATTTGTAGGTCACGGAACAACAGAAGCCCAATTTTCAGCCCAACACCCCGACAACCCGGAATGAAGCTTCCGTGCATGCTCTATATATCTACTTAATCAAATTACATATTTGATATTGATAATTTCTCCTGTCCATGAACCTATAATTTCATATATTTCAATTTCTTTTGTCTAGGAGCCCTTGTTTTAAAGAAAACTAATTCGGTATTGCTATTTTTTTTTATGCTTTTCTCCACGAACCTATGTTATAGACGTTGGCCCTTAAATCTCAAATAGTCCATTAATCCAATTGTCAATTTGTATGTCGCGGAACTCTGGGTGATATTTGTAGCGCACAGAACAACACAAGCCCAATTTTCTGCCTGCCAGCCCGACAACCCCCATGCTCTATATATCTACTTAATCAAATTACATATTTGGTATCTATAATTTATGCTGATGCTAGTTTTTTTGTAACATACATACGCCCTTAAATTTGAAATAGTCCACAACTCCAATTGCCAATTCGTATGTCGCGGAACTCTAGGTGCTATTTGTAGAGCACAAAACAACAAAGTCCAATTTTCAGCGCGCCAGCCCGATAACCTTTGATCCAAAAAATTGCCAAGTATGGAATCTCTAAATAGTCTGCAAGATCGCTTGTCAATTTTTATATCGCAGAACTCTCGGTGCTATTTGTAGGCCACAGAACAACAAAAGCCCAATTTTCAGCCCAACACCCCGACAACCCGGAATGAAGCTTCCGTGCATGCTCTATATATCTACTTAATCAAATTACATATTTGATATGTATAATTTCTCCTGTCCACAAACCTATAATTTCATATATTTCAATATCTTCTGTCCAGGAGCCCTTGTTTTAAAGAAAACTAATTCGGTATTGCTATTTTTTTTATGCTTTTGTCCATGAACCTATGTTACAGACGTTGGCCCTTAAATCTCAAATAGTCCACAAGTCCGATTTTGAATTTGTATGTAGCGGAACTCTGGGTGCTATTTGTAGTGCATGGAACAACACAAGCCCAATTTTCTACCTGCCAGCCCGACAACCCCCATGCTCTATATATCTACTTAATCAAATTACATATTTGGTATCTATAATTTATGTTGATGCTAGTTTTTTTGTAACATACGTACGCCCTTAAATTTGAAATAGTCCACAACTCCAATTGTCAATTTCTATGTCGCGGAACTCTGGGTGCTATTTGTAGGGCACGAAACAATAGAGTTCAATTTTCAGTGCGCCAACCTGATAACCCGCGATCCACAAAACTGCCAAATATGGAATCTCTTTCCCATACTTTATAAAAGTACATATTTCATATCTATAAAACTAAATATCTACTTTATAAAATTACAAATTTCATATGTATAATTTATGATGTCCAGGAACCTATAACTTGATAAATTTCAATTTCTTTTGTATCCACCAGCCCTTGTTTTAAAAAAAACTAATTCGCGAATGCTAATTCTTTTGTGTTTCCATGTACTTCAACTTCCTGCCCACATGTCTATACTTGGTCGCATTTATTCCCATTCCAACCCGGCAGGGACTATGCTGCCATGCAACACTTGTTATAATAAGTTTTGGTCCAATAATATAAGTTTGTAATGATTTATTGCTTAACTCAACTACTAAATGCCACTGCACCATAATAATATTTGTTACCTCAAAATCAATCATTATTACACGAATATAATTATTACAATAAGTTATTTGGTCCAATGATATAAGTTTATAGTTATTTATTGCTTAGCTAAACTACTAAATACCAATGCAACATAATAATAATTTTTACCTCAATCAATTAATGTACCACTGCAACATAATAATAATTTTTACCTCAATCAATTAATGAAACTTGAAACATATGTCCCATAACAAATTTTCTTCTTTATTATTAAATCACAAGCCCATGCCTCTAGCTTCAAAATTTAAAACCAAAACATGTTGTTAACTCTAATGGACAATGGATATTAGGTTTCTATATGTGGAGTAAGGTATTACCTCGTTTGAAATATATATTTTTAATTATAGCACAAACCCATGCCTTTCCAACAACATTATGCTATTAAACAATATTAGACAATAATAAACCACAAGTTCATGCTTCTCTAATGTCAAAATGAAAACCAAAAACATTATGTTATCAAATAATATTAGACATGGGACAATGGGTGTAAATAAGTGAGTAAGAAATTAGTTAGCTTGCACTAAGTATAGGGATATAGGGATCAGGGATGGAATTTGATAGACAAACTGTTTATCAGAAGGTGATTTCCTTGTCAAATATGTTAAAAATTTATAATGATTGTCAACATTCTTTGTTTAAACTATGAAATCGGGTAAGGGAGTTGTCCAAATTGTCAAATTTGACAAGTGGTTTCGTTTTGAAATTCCTACCTTGATAGGGACTCTTTGTAACAAGGTTAGAACTCTATTCACTCCATGTATGTTGGCTAATTTATTTTGAAAATGGGAGAAGTAGATTAGTGTTGAAGGTATGAGTATTTGTGCATAAGCTAGAATAACTTCTTTATGTCATAATAGAACATTGCGACGATGATCAAATTTGGTGATATCAATATTTATTTATATTTTCACTAATTGTGGGAGTAAATTAAAAACATATATCTAAGCTGACATCTTGATCGTGATCATGATTTAAAACATTGTTGTTATTTTTTTATAAACATACAATGTATTATATAAAAAAAATTAGATAATATATATCATCTAGTATTTCCTTAGAACCATGATGAGAACATACATTTATAACATAGTTACAATTAAACCTTAAATTAGAGACATAATGAGAACATGCATGTATAACATAGTTACAATTAAACCTTAAGTTGGAGCCATGATGAGAACATACATGTATAACATAGTTACAATTAAACCTTAAGTTAGAGCCATGATAAGAACACACATGTATAACATAATTACAATTAAACCTTAAGTTTTGTTTAAATTTACTTCTTTATTAAACATTTATATTTATTTATCATCTAAAATTTAGATGTTATTGTAATAATATAACCAACAAAGTTAACTAATATTACAAGAGTGTTATTATCGTCATTGAAGATGAAACTTGAGATATGCATCCCAAAAAATTTATACCAATTTTACTTTTGACGTCACATAACAAGATCATGGCCTTCCCAACTTATAATTGAGAATAAAAACATTATGTTGTCAACAAACAATAGATAGAGGATATGGTGCAAAGAAGTGCAAGGAAGAGATCACCTTCTATGTGCTAGGTGCACAAACAACATCATACAAGAGCGTCATAATCAATAATGAAGAAGGAACTTCAGACGCACCATCTATATTTGAACCCTAAGCTTTGCTTAAGTTTTATTTTTTTATTTTTTTTAAATTTTAGATTTAGTCACTACTTGACAGTGTTACATGTTCTTGCAATATTATAGTTACTTGCTTAATTAATGAATATAACCAAAGTGCAAATGTTACTAGCAAATATGGAACTTGAAATTTGTTACTTGTAAATATATTACTTTGTTGTTAAACCATACACTCATATCCTCCTCAACTTAAAAATTAAAAACCAAAATCATTATGTTATTACCAATAATACTAGCTAGCTAGGAGATACAAAAGTGCAAATGAGTGAGAGGAAGGGACCACATAGCTACTAGGTGTAAATCCAATAATGCACTCTTTGTATCAAGTTCAATAATCTATATACCCAATGTACAATAATTTCTTAGGTGAGTAAAAAAAAACCATAAACATATGAATCTTTTATGTTATGTTAAAATTTCACCATCGAATAAATTGTAAATATAAATAAAATTTAAATCCTACACTCCATAAATTTTTGCTTTGTTATCAAATCACAAACTTACATCATTTTCAATATCAAATTTCCTTATATCAAATTAAAAACTAGAAATATTATGTTATCAATGATACTACTAGAGATATTGTGTCATCAATGATACTAGATGGAGAGGCCTACACAAAGTAACCCCAACACCACACAATCTTTGTACTTATAAAGTATTTTCTTTATGATATCGGTGGATGAAGAGCCTAGCAATGGAGTCTTCATTTGTCAAAGAACATCCATATACAAGCTAAAGAGCTTAACTATAGAGTTTTGGTCAAGTCAAATTAAAGTTTTGGTCAAGTAAAAGAAAATCCATGTACACGCTAGAAGAATCCTTGCTATGCTAGAACTTAGGTACCTAATCTTTATGGAATTGTATTTAAGGAGAATATTATCAACAATATTTTTTTTCGCAATTTGATGTAAGATATGTTTAACAAAGGGTTTATGATGTAGATCAAGCGCCTCTAGGGTTTTGCAGTCAACTCCCCTTTATGCTATCGCCCCCCTCCTCACCCATTACATTGAATCGAAGCTCATGGAATTCGACGAGGGGGCGAAAGCCCCCCCATATTGCAATGTTGTAACTCGTGAAATGAATGAAAATGAAAGTGTGCAACCCCCTTTTGATACGCCGATGCACCTCATAGATAAGCTAATGTAGGAAGAGTTAGGTCATGTTAGGGACCTAACCTCCCTAACCCCTCACGTAGGTAGAATAATATAATTCCATGTAACAAAGATCAATAATAATAAGGCCTAGCAATAAGGAAGAATAAGTCAAATGTAAGAAGACCTAATAGAAGCTTCCGCTTCTAGAAGGATCTTCCTCTAGATTGTTCTTTTGAATAGATAGATTGAATATAAATAGGAGTAGAGGGTATGAAAAATCTTGTCTTGGAGATTATTGTAATAGAGCTCTGCTCTGCTGGAGGTTTCCCCCTCGAAGAGGCAAGTGAACATTGTTATCATTAATCAAGACGCTCTTTCTGGTGTTATTATGGTATTATTCTGGTTATATCATTGTTGCTCTGCGATTTCTATGCTAAAATGTTTTTTTTCTGCATACTATTTTATATCTGGAATACTACAAGTGGTATCAGAGCACCTTCCTCGGCAGAAAATTGTTGGTTAAAGTTTTTTCAGGGTAGAGACGTATTCCGACATCTTAAAGCTACAAAGATCTGTCGTTATGCACATAAACCCACGGTCGGGGAGTCATACACGCAGGAAATACAAGTGGTAATTAAGCGCACATTTGTTGGCCACCCTTGTAACCCATGTTGGTAACCCTTCAAGTGGTAGCACATCAGACAACACCTGCATATGGATCGACCTAGATCTCCCAAAGCCCTCCATAGATAAACCGATCGACCTCCTGACTGCTATAGTGCCACCAAGAACAACACTCGGGAAGATACTCTCTAGTACCTAGGTAGTCGGGTAGTACGACTAAGGGCACGGTCTAGCCTCCTTAGTTGGTGCCCTGAGATATTGGGCCAAGTACTAATGTTGGACTTGACGCGTATATCAGAGACCTATAGCACAGGGCAAACCCATGTCTGTAGAAACCCTGAATATCCTACCCCTAGGGATGAAAACAAAAACAAAACAAACAAGATCTATTGTCGCACAACTATGTCTTCTGCATTGTGGTTGTGAAATTACTACACATTTCTTCCTATTAAGCATTTGGGAATTTCATCACTGCAGTATTATTCAGGCCGTGGTATAACTCTGCAGGAGTAAAAAAAAACAAAAAAGTATAGTGGTCCCGCTGACACACTTATTTGGGACCTATCCCACTGGGTTCCTCTCTTCGCTTCGATTCCAGTGATACCTATCATTTTTAACACAATTTTTTTGTGGACCCGACCCTTGTTCGACACCCTTATTTAGCCCCTATCCCATTAGATCCCCCTTTTCGCCCTGATCGCAGTGGTACCTATCATTTGACACCCTTATTCTCAGTGGTCCCACCCACCTCTCCAAACCCCTTTTGTTTCCCCTATACCATTTGCCTGCCCATTTTTCCAAATGACTACCATAAGAGCCCAAGAACTCAATACCTTGATTGCTGACATCCACCAGAAATAGGAAGACATCAAAACTATCAATGCCAACCTTAGCTCAATCAATTCGGATATTGAGATCCTCAAGGAACAATGTTCCCACATCAAAGATCTCAAATCCACCTTTGAACACTTCATGGGCCGTTCATAGAACCCTTCCTCTTTTGAACAACCATCTTATCAGGATGACCATGACTCTTCCCATTACCAAGGTCCTCATACTACCCACTTTTCTCGAGACCTCTTCCCTCCCATAATTGAGGTGTACAAATTTGATGGATCATATCCCACAGGTTGGGTCACCCAAATGGAACATTATTTCTCTTTGCATGACATTACTGATGATTTATCCAAGCTTCGTTATCATGTTCTATATCTGGATCCAGAACAATGGCAATGGTGGCAATGGAGAAAAAAGGCACGCCAAGGGTATGTTGCTTAGGCACAGTTCGTGGTCGTACTTTATGACCGCTTTGAATTTGACACCCACCATTTAGGTTGTTTGACCAAGTTAAAGCAGTGATCCGTAGGATCTTTTAATGACTATGGTTGAGTTTTAAATTGCATGTGTTAATTAACCCTTTTAAGAAGCTTAATGAAAGAATGAGGAAAAGAGAGGAATTATGACAGCCATATACACATATGCATATCTGAAATGAAGTAACAAACAACAAACCATAACAAGAGAATTGATAACAGAGTTCCGCACAACGTTGCCTACGTCTCTGGGCCTTTGTCTCTGTGGGGGAGGCTTCTTTATTTTTGTTCAAAAGCTCAAAAGTACATCGCAACAGTGCCAATTGGCTACAAGATTGATCTGGTCATGTTCTTCCAGATCTCTAGAACCCAACAAAAAAAATGGCACACAAAACGGATGTCCGAAGCTCCCAGAAATGGCCCACAAGCGTCTGCTCCTCAATAGCTTCCCTGCATAAAAATGGCTTTGGCTTGGCTTCCCTTTAGCATAACTCTGCTATGACTGTCCTCCATTGCCTCAAACAGGCCTGGTTTTTATAGATTTGAAGTTGGTTATCCATCCCCAACTTCCTCCCAAAATTTGGGCTCCAAAAATGCCCAATATCTCCCAAAAATGGATAAAATCCTCCATTAACAGGCTTAATATCAATAAAGAAATCCAAAACATANGCCTGGTTTTTATAGATTTGAAGTTGGTTATCCATCCCCAACTTCCTCCCAAAATTTGGGCTCCAAAAATGCCCAATATCTCCCAAAAATGGATAAAATCCTCCATTAACAGGCTTAATATCAATAAAGAAATCCAAAACATAGTATAAAAACCACTTTTGTATAAAATTATGGGCGCAGCCCCCTTTTGGCGCGCTCCTGGTCATATGGGAGGCGGCCATGTGGCCGGGCGCTCCACCGGTTGTGCGCTGGCCCCCCTGTCCTGGCTGGCTCCTGGTCATCTGGCGCTTGCATAGGATCGTGGATTATCAACTTACCCGCGCGTATGGTGCTCCTTTCCCGTAATCCTTGGTCATATGTGGTAACGGTATAGGACCGTGTCCCGTACCCTGTGCTAACAACTCAACAATAGGCCTCGGGTTACATGGAGCCGCCTGAGACCTCGCGCTGGAGGTTATACATGGTCCGCGCCTCCCTGTGGTCATACGCAAGCAATGAAACCAAGGGCTGGGGCGAAGCCCCATCCCTTTCCGCATCCGACAAGACTTTTGATTAAACTTAAATACATATATTACCATATACATATTAAGTCACACCAGTGGAGCTGGCGGTTAGCCCGGTCCTACCAGTTCGTAGCTTGGACGAGGTCAGGGGTTCGATTCCGGTGGAGACCCCAAAATTTTACATAACGCCGAAAGCCAACCACAGGGTGCCATGTGGAACCTCTCCATTCGTCGAGAATGATGCCACTTGTCGAGCGTTGATTCATCCACCTGCCTGCCATGTACTCTGCCACCTGTCACCGTACCTGCCCATTCAACCCGCTGACATCATCCATGCCATGTCAGCCTGTGCCACGTGTCACCCTTACAGTGGTGACACATGTCACCCTCTGACTGGTCCAACTGTACCTGTCGTATGCTCCATCACCTGCCATGTGTCATCACCAGAAGCTGCCATGTCAGTTGTACGGCGATACGACCTGTACAGTCATCCTGCCACGTGGCACTGTACGGACTGTACAGTCACCCGTTTTTTTCCCTGTTTGGGTTTTTGGACAGAATGCGATATCTTTCGCATACGAAGCCCATTTGACAAAGTAAATATATGGTCGGAATCAGGAAGGCGAGACGGACGCAATGGCACTGGTTTCGTCGGATTCTGAGCACTTTCATTTTTGAGCCTTTTTGAGCCCTGTCAGGCTCCTAGATCCGATTCTGGATCAAGCAGTCTGGGACAGTGGAAGACTTTATTGCTGCATTTGAGCACTTGGATTTCATAATAGAGGGCATGTGAGATGCTTTCTTTAGGGAATGATTTATCAGTGGCCTCAAAGATGAACTTCGTGCCCATGTTCTCATGGCACGCCCCCAGACTTGGTTGGAAGCTACTCAATGAGCCAAGGAAGCACAACATATTGTATCCTCCAAGACCCGCAAACCATCCTTTCCTCCTCGCCCTAAACCCACCAATTATACCCCTCCTACAACTCCCCTTAAGATCCAGAAATTAACCAGGGCTGAAATGGATGAACGTCAACTCAAGGGTCTTTGTTATAATTGTGATGACAAATATTTTCCTGGGCACAAGTGTAAGGAACAAAAGGCTTTTATGGTTGTGACTAAGGATATTTTTGAAGAAAGGTTGTTGTTCCACTTGTGGAGGAACTACCACTGCCATCTGATATGACCCCACCCTATGATCCACCAGACGTTGACCCGATGATTTCACTTAATGCCCTCACTGGCTTCTCTGCTCCCTAGACTCTCAAATTGGTTGGTTACATCAAAAATAAGAAAGTCATCATCCTTGTGGACAGTGGTAGCACCCATAATTTTATTCATCGCCACATTGCCCAAGAAGTCAATTGTTACATATGTGCCGTCAATAATTTTCAAATCATGATTGCCAATGGTGGTTCCATGAAATGTGGGGGATGATGTGAAAATGTGCGACTTCAAATTGGTCAGTATCGCCTAAAATGCCATATGTTTGCTATAAACATGGGTGTTTGTGACATTGTTCTTGGTGTCGAATGGTTACACACTCTAGGACCCATTCTCATGGATTTTAAGGACTTAACCATGCAATTCCAATAGGAGGGACACCGATATATGTTCCAAGGCATCACATGAGGCTCCCCTGAGATCATCAGTTCCCATCGCATGGAAAAGCTCCTCAAAAAAGGTCATTCGGGCATTATATCTGAACTCCACTCCATTCATGTTGTTGAGACACCTTCTGTGCATCCCGACCTCCAATCTATCCTCTCTCGCCACCAAGTTGTTTTTATCACTCCCAAAGAACTTCCCCCTTCGCGTGGAGTCCATGATCATTCCATCTCTCTCATCCTGGGAAGTCTTCCTGCCAATGTTCGGCCTTATCGTCATCCCTTTGCCCAGAAGAATAAAATTGAGAAAATTGTTCATGAATTGCTAGAAGTGGGTGTTATCCGTACCAGTACTAGCCCTTATTCTTCCCCTGTGGTCATGGTACTCAAGAAAGAAGGTACTTGGCGCATGTGTCCTGATTTCTATGCCCTCAACAAACTCACAATCAAAGACAAATTCCCCATTCCTGTCATTGGTGCCCTCTTGGATGAATTGAGTGGTGCTCAGTACTTCACCAAACTGGATCTACGTTCTGGCTACCACCAAATTCGTATGAAAGAAGAAGACATTCCCAAGACTACATTTTGCACTCATGAGGCTCATTATGAATTCTTGGTAATGCCCTTTGGATTGTGTAATGCTCCTTCCACTTTCCAAAGTCTTATGAATCATGTCTTCCGTCATTTTCTCCATCATTTTGTCTTAGTTTTCTTTGATGATATTCTCATCTATAGTAAAACTTGGCCATCCCATCTCTCCCATGTGAATCAAGTTCTCCATCTACTCTCTAAGCACCAACTTTTCCTCAAACAAACTAAATGTGTCTTTGGTGCCTCAGAAGTGGAATTCCCATGTCATATTGTTGGCAAGGATGGTGTCCTAGTGGATCCTAAGAAAATTGAATCTATGCAGGATTGACCTCACCCTAAAAATCTTAAGATCTTGCCTGGGTTTCTGGGTTTAATGGGCTATTATAGGAAGTTTGTTCGAAATTATGGAAAAATTGTAGCTCATCTCACTTCTCTCCTAAAAAAGAATGCTTTCACTTAGACTTCAGTTGTGGATCATGCCTTCCAAGCCTTAAAAGATGCTATGTGTACGACCCCTGCCGTAGCACTTCCAAAATTCACCAAGACATTCGTATTGGAATGTGATGCTTCTGGGAAAAGAATTGGTGTCATCCTCATGCATGATAGCAGGCCTTTGGCCTTCACTAGCAAACAACTTTCAAAGTGACATTTGGGCCAATCCATTTATGAAAAGGAAATGTTAACTATTCTGCATGCTGTGGATCTCTGGCATCCTTATTTATTGGGTCAACGATTCCAAATCAAACTGATCATCAGAGTCTCAAGTATTTCTTGGAACAACGAATTTCATCCCCGGTGCAACAAAAATGGGTGACCATGCTATTTGGCTATGAATGAGATCATTTACAAGAAAGGCAAGGAAAATGTTGTGGTTGGCGCTCTTTCCTGGAAAAATGAATAAGACGAGTCCCTTTTCTCCCTCTCCTTCATTGTACCAGATTGGCTCCAAGTTGTTCGTCGGGAATGGCTACAAGACCCCAAAATTTCTAGCATGCTCCACCAATTGCAACACAATTATTCAGTTTCTCCACGATACTCTTGGCACAATGAAGAGATTCACTACAAAGGTCGTTTGTATTTATGCAAGCAATCACAACTTGAATCCACAGTGATTTTTGAACTTCATGCCTCACCCACAACCAGACATTCAGGGGGTTTACAAAAACCTATCAACGAGTCAAACGTTCTTTTTTCTGGGATGGTATGAAACAAGACATCCACACCTTTCTGGCTGAATGTGATGTCTGTCAACGCAACAAGGGAGAAACTATCAAAGCTCCGGGCACACTCCAACCGCTTCTGATTCCCCCTGCTATTTGGTGAGATATTTCTATGGATTTCAATGTGGACTTACCTAAATCGGGAAATAAGTCAGTCATCATGGTGGTCGTAGATCGTCTCTCCAAATATGATCATTTTTGTGCTCTTTAACACCCATTCACAACAGCCCTAGTGGCTCAAATATTCATGGAACATGTCTTCAAGCTTCATGGCATGCCTAATTCTATTATATCTGATAGAGACCCCACTTTCACCAGTAATTTTTGGAAAGAATTGTTCAAGCTACATGGCACCCAATTGCATCTCAGCACTGCCTATCACCCCTAGACAGATGGCCAGACTGAAGTTGTCAACAAGTGTTTGGAAACATATTTGAGGTGTTTTTCATCTGAGAGGCAAAACCGGTGGGCTCAATGGTTACCCCTAGCTGAATGGTGGTACAACACATCTTACCATACAACTACTCACATGACTCCTTTTAAAGCAATCTATGGTGAAAATCCCCCATCAGTTCTCTCCTATATGCCAGGGGTCTCGAAGGTTCATGAGGTTGACAACAATCTTACAGTCCAAGAAGCCATTCTTCGTGACCTAAAAAACAATTTGGTCATGGCTCAAAATCACATGAAGCAACAAGCAGATCAAGTTCATTCCAAAAAACATTTTGTTGAAGGGGACCAAGTGTTTCTTCGACTACAAACTTGTAAGCATACTTCACTCAAAGTTGCACACTGTCAGAAACTTGCGCCCAAATTTTATGGTCCTTATACAGTGCTCAAGCGGGTGGGGTCGGTGGCCTATCAATTATCTCTACCTAGTCAGTCGAAGCTCCATCCTGATTTTCATGTTTCCTGCTTAAAGAAGGTGATTGGAAATAAGTGCCAATCTCAAATTTGTCTCCCTGATTTGGATGAAGAAGGTTCCATATGGTTGCAGCCACAAGCAATCTTGGCCCAACGAGAGCGTCGTCTCTGTCAGTTCACCATCAAGGAAGTGTTAGTCCAATGGAAAGATACAACTCCAGAAGATGCCACCTGGGAGCCGACCACCATTCTACAACAATTTCCTCATATTAAGTCCTGAGGACAAGGTTGTTCTTCAAGGGGGAGGGCATGTTAGGGACCTAATCTCCCTAACCCCTCATGTAGGTAGAATAATATAATTCCATGTAATAAAGGCCAATAATAATAAGACCTAGCAATAAGGAAGAATAAGTCAAATGTAAGAAGGCCTAATAGATGCTTTCACTTCTAGAAGGATCTTCCTCTAGATTGTTCTTTTGGATAGATAGATTGAGTATAAATATGAGTAGAGGGTATGAGAAATCTTGTCTTGGAGATTATTGTAATAGAGCTCTACTCTGCTGGAGGTTTCCCCCTCGAAGAGGCAAGTGAACATTGATATCATTAATCAAGGCGCTCTTTCTGGTGTTATTCTGGTATTATTATGGTTATATCATTGTTGCTCTACCATTTCTATGCTAAAATATTTATGTTTTGCATACTATTTTATATTTGGAATACTACAGGTCACAACAAAGGGATGGAGATGGACGTTGAATCCTCTCATCCAAAAGTGCCTCGCAACTAGCTACCAGGAAAATGTATTCCTCATGCCTCCACAACCCCCAGGTATGTGATAAGCTCCATTAGAGTAGGCGCTCAAACTCAATACATGAGAGACCATGCTCTCATTGGTAAATTTCTAGGCCTATGGAACTATGAGAAGGATCTCATCAAATGGATCAATACCTGGTGGAAACTCAAAGGGAATTATGATCTTCAACTTGGATCCAAAGGATTCTTTATTGCCATCTTCCATAACCTGGAAGACAGAGATATAATATTTGAAAAAGGCCCATATTTCTATAACTTTGCAGGTCTTTAACTTTGCTTCTGGACATAATACTTTAACCCAAAAAAAGAGGATTTCACCTGTGCCCCAATATGGATTCAACTATACTCTTTGCCCCAAGAATTTTGGCTGGAAGAAATCCTTGAAGGTATTGGCAACAACCTGGGCATCTTCATCAAATCAACGGAGGAAACAAAGTAGAGTCGCTACACTTCCTATGCATGCATATGTGTTTACATGAACATCTCAAAGCCTCTGCCAGGCTCCATCAAACTAGAATATCAAGATGAAGAACGGGAGAAAACCGTAGATTATGAACACATTCTGTTCCGATGCTTAAAATGTCATGAGCATGGTCATCTTTTTCAAGACTTCCCTCTCAATGCTACCCCTGCCCCTACAATGAACCCTCAACATAAGACAAAAGATGGATTTACCCAAGTACAAGGATGCCGATGCTAAAATCCAAGAAAAAATCAACCATCCCCCTCTGGTGCACCTTCTACTAGTAACTCTTTTTAAGTTCTCAATAACCTTTCTAAAGACTTTCCCCCTAATGACTCTCTCCCATCGACCAGTAAATCTAACGCAAAGGCTAAATCCAAAGAAACCTGTGAACCCATCTTAGAACAAATCCTCCCTACTCCCCTGACTATCGCAGTCACAGAAGATCCCATCCTCAAGACATGAGGTGAAATGGACATCGAATGGGATGATTAGGAGCTAGCCTAAATAGACTTGGTAAGGATCAAGAAAGCTTACAGGAAATAAGAACTACAATCTTTCCCCTAGATCAACTTAGAATAGTTCATAAGGTTTAGCTCAACTCCACGGCCGGAGCCACTTCCAGATCCAACAATAGACTCGGTATCCATCAAGACCAACACAAAGATCCATGCAAACAGGTTAAAGAAGCAGGAAAAAGAGGTTGAAACTCAACACATAAACTAATACAGGATATTGGCAACTACTTGGTTAATTCTAGTCAAATTCAAAAGCTCATAGATGGCTTCTTCCCACCCCAAAATCCCCCTTCCTCATGAATATAATCTCGTGGAACTTAAGAGGTCTCAATGGAAGGACGAAACATAGAATCCTTCGAAGCAACATCATGATAGAGAATCCTGACATATTTCTTCTACAAGAAATCAAATGTCCAGACACAATAGCAGAATCCCTTCTATCTAAAAGCCTTCTATCTAAAAGTTGGAAGCACAACAACTTCATGTATACAGATTCCATAGGAGTAGTAGGAGGCATAACGATCCCATGGAACCCAATGACAATCATTATGGAAGATTTATCCTCTACCAGATGGACACTCTCAACTACTTATAGGATTATTGGTTCAGACAAAACAACGCTGATAACTAACGTTTATGGACTGCAAGACACTCATGAAAAAAGTAACTTCCTAAAAAGCCTCACTCACCTTGGCTCTTGACTGGCACTTGCAATTGGATTTTAAGTAGAGATTTCAATCTAATCAAATCCCCAGAGGAAAAAAGAGGTGGGCTAAGGCGGCTTGACAAAGAAGCTGAAGCCTTCCATGATTCTATTGAAAATCTTAGACTTATTGATCTGGACTTCCGAGGCAGAATTTTCACTTGGTCCAACCGTCGATCAATCTCTAATCAAATTACCTGCAAACTAGATCGATTCTTAATATCTGAATCACTCATGATGGAAGGACATTTGATGGAAGCTAGTATCATCCCTGCTTCAGAATCAGATCACTGGCCAATCCAACTCTGGTTGGACACAACAGGTCCTCCTAGGCACAAACCGTTTCATTTTGAAAAATTATGGCTTTCCCATCCATACTTTCAGAATGCCCCCAACTGGTGGAAGAATGCAGAGGTAACTCATGGCACTCTCATGTACAAATTTCAACAAAAGTTAAAAAAACTTCAAACGACATCTCAAAATTTGGAACAAAATGATGTTTGGAAATATCTTTCAAGCACAAAAAGAGTTGGAACAGAAGATGCAAGAAATTCAACAAGAAATCAACCTTAATGGAAGATCCAAACAAATTCAAGGGTAAGAAGCTTCTCTACAAAAAAAGTCGAATGATTGTCATGCCCAGGAAGAGATATTATGGCGCCAGAAATCCCGCGTGCAATGGCTTTGAGAAGGAGAAAAAAAACACAAAATTTTTCCACAAATCTATGATCCAAAGGCACCATATCAATAGAGTCACATGGTTGGAAAATGAGAAGGGTCACTCCATTCTGGATCATGCAGGAATAGAACATGAGCTCATTAATTATTACAAGTCCCTTCTTACTGAGCCCAACCCAAATCACACTACTTCTATATACAAAATAACTAGGCACATCCCAAATATTATCAATGCATATCAGAACACAACTCTTCTCTGTCAGATTTCTATTGAATAGGTAGATCAAGCAGTCAAAGAGATGCCCATTGGTAAAGCTCCTGGCCCAGATGAATTTACCACAGATTTCTTCCACTACTATTGGCCGATGGTTCGGGAAGAGGTTTGGCTTCTTGTGGAAGACTCAAGTCGCTCCCAAAACATCCTCCCAGTGCTCAATGCCACTTTCCTTACTCTCATTCCTAAGGAAGAACAAGTTTCTCATCCAAAGCAACTCAAACCCACCACCCTTTGCAACGTCATCTACAAAATCATAACTAAGGTAATTGCTCTACGCGTCAAGCCTCTCCTACCTTTCATTATTTCAAATAAACAATCCAAATATGTAGAGGGAAGACAAATCCTTGATAGTGTAATTCTCTTTCATGAAGCAATACACTCACTCAAGTCTTCACGTACTCCAGGCATGATTATCAAACTAGACTTCACAAAATATTTTGATACAGATACATGAAACAAATTCTTATAGCTTTTGGTTTTCAATCAGAATGGGTGAATTGGATCCTAAAACTCACTTCCACTGCTTTCTTATCCATTCTCATTAATGGGACCCCTTCCAAGACCTTTACCCCTTCTAGAGGAATTAGACAAGGTGATCCCCTTTCACCCTTTTTGTTTTTCATCACGGTGGAAGGTCTCAGTCGCTACATCAAAGCCCATATCAATAATGGTAATGTTAGAGGTCTCTATCTTTCCAGTATCAACCCACCTGCCTCACACAGTCAGTTCGTCGATGATACTATGATGTTGGGTGAATCTACTGCTAAAGAATCCATAACCATTCACAACATCCTCTCAGACTTCAGTGCAACTTCGGGCATCTCTATCAACTAAGCCAAATCCCAAATTTTTTTCTTCAACACTCCAGAAGCAATTTAGAACCACCTATCCAACATCCTTAGTTTTTCTAGGAGCTCCCTTCTGTCCAAGTATCTTGATGTTCCCTTAATTGACAACTCCTTTCACATCAGCTCATGGGAACCTCTTCTTGACTCCTTAAAACAATGTCTTAGTTCCTGAACCTTTCGATCTTTAAACTTTCCTGGTCGGATCACCCTCTCGAAATCAGTTCTACAAGCCATTCCTATCTATCTCTTCTCTACTTTGGCCGCCCCAAAATTCATCCTTAACTTTGTTAGATCCATCCAGAGGAAATTTCTTTAGCAAGGAAATAAGGAAGGTAAAAAATGGGCACTGGTGAAATGGGATGATCTATGCAAGCCCAAACACTCTGGAGACCTTGGTCTATGAGATCCATGCACTCTTAACCAGGTAATGGGAGCGAAGATATGGTGGAGATGGCTCACACATCCTTCAGAACTGTGGGAAAAAACTTTGGAGATATAAATATGGAATTGAGGAAAACAATCTTATTCGCCTCAACAATCTAATTCATGTTTCCTCAATTCAGAACATTGCGTGGAACAATCACACACTTGTACAAGATCATGGTTTTGGGGAAATAAGGAATGGTCAAACTGCGCTTTTCTGGTCGGATTCTTGGCAACATATCTCCCCTCTCAACTCCAAGGAAATTATGTAAAACATTTATCAAAGTATGCAACATCGAGCCACCTCTACAGTTCAAGAATTTTGGAAAGACCACTCAATTCACTCTTTTTGGAGAGAATGGAAAAAAAAACTATCAAGAACTTGGCCTACCCTCAGATTGCAACATGATGCCTTGGACTGCATAGGTGGTCACTCAAAAGATACGCATCTACCATGAACCAGGCATTCTTCGTTGGGGTCACACCTCCAGAGGAGTATTCTCTATCAAAGAATCCTACATCCTCAAATCTAAGCATCAACTTTTGGAAAAGGAAGAAATCCGAAACAAAATCTGGAAAGCAAACTTGTGGTCCAAGGTAAGCACTTTCCTCTAGCTTTCAGTCCAAAATCACATTCTCACTAGGGAGAATTTGTGCAAAAGAGGGTTCAGAGGTCCCTCCATTTTCCCATTGTGCCATGCAAATGAGGAAACCACAAAACACCTTCTTAATCAATGTGAGTTTAGCTTTGTTATTTGGGAACAAGCCACTCAAATCATGCATAGATCAGATAGAGAACCAACAAGTATCAAGACCACTATTGAGCGATGGAAAATTCCAGTTTTTAAAACCCTATCCTCAATAGAATTTGGCAATTAATTCTTGGGTTTGTCATTTGGAATTTGTGGAAAGAAATAAACCGAAGGATTTTTCATTCAGTGATCCACACATAAAATCAAGTATGGAATAAGATAAAAGATTACATCCAGGAAACAATATGCTCCCAGCATTGGAATCCAGACGAATTCAACTGCAATCCCATAGAAAAAATCATTCTCACCAATTGACACATTACTCCTGACTCCATATCCATCTCCAACCCCTCTTTCCCACCTCCCATAGTCCCACTTCCTGGAGCTTGCCCCCTTTTGGCTTCCTTAAACTTAATTTTGATGGAGCCTCTAAAGGTAACCCTGGACCAACAAGTTTTGGCGTAGTCATAAGAAATAATCAAGGTGACATCGTTCTCACCATGGCAGAAAATCTAGGAACTGATACCAACAATGTTGCATAACTATGGTTTCTTATTAAAGACCTCCATGCTTCCATACACAAAGGATTTCACAAATTAATCATAGGAGATTCCCAGGTAATTATAGAATTGTTTTCCAAGCTTCTCAAAGGATTGAAACCTGCCAAAGTCTCCCCCAACTGGAAAATACTAAGCGGTCTTGAGCTCCTTTGTTGCTTCATTCTACCTAACCTGATCCTAATCCCCTCACACATTCGACGTGATGCCAACCATGTAGCCGACAAGCTTGCCAATGTAGGGGTCGATTTTCAAGATCAAAACCTTATATGTTCCGCCACTCAAACCCTTGAACATCCTCTCTTCCTAGCTTGCTTGGATTTAGCACAGAAGGATATCTCCACCCCGAATGGGGTGTTATCAACTCATCCCAACCCATGATATTTGGACACGTCGATGTCTCCTCAACCTCCCTCAAGCAGGATGAATGATGGCGCCAACTTAATGTGAATCCTCCTCTACATCGATTTTCTTCTCCTGACATGGATCCCGACCGTCCTTTGCGCGATAGCCTCGAGGAGAATGAACTTGGTCTCGTCAATCCTCCCTTTTTTTAATGATGCTTGCACCTATCTTTCCTCTTATCGCTCTCGGCTCTTAGAACCTTCACTAGTTTTTCATTCCCTGTTTTGTCCGTCTCGGGTTAGATTTCTTAGCAGTGTTGCCTTTCGTGTTTTTGCCCAGTCTACCTCTTGTTCTCTATGGGTTTCTTTCATGCCTCATGAGCGAGGTAGACCCAGACATGCTAGCGTAAGTCACTCTCTAGTTCACAATTCCACCGCTCATAGCTTAGCACTCTCTGGTTGTAATTGCGCTTGTCATTTGCAAATGGAGCCTCGTCCTGCTCACTCGACCTCCATTGATTTTGAGGCAAAACCCACCCCCACTCCACCTCCCTCCACCACTCCCATCATCTATGTCCCCGTCCATGCTAAAGCCTCAAGCTCTAATCCCCTTCCATCTTTCCACCCTGTTTTCATAGAGGAACAACGAAACACTATTCAGGCTCTCAAGCTGAGCAAAAGTTTTGGAAAGAACTCATGGAAAAGCGCTTGCACTGGTTACTCGATTCTGGAGCGGCAGATCCCAAGAAAAGGCACAACGAGGAGGAACTTCTATAGGATATCATGGGTCAGAAATGGCCACATTCATCCGAGCATCCCTTTACTCATAATTATGTTTCTAAATAAGTTTTTATGGCTTGTTACTTTTGGTTCTTACATTCATAGTTTGGTTTGCAAGATGACAGACCCACTCATTTTGTTATAGTTATTTACTCATATCTTTTATCTCGTGTCAAACTTTGTAACTAAGTATTTTTATAATCGCCACAAAGTAATACTTTGGAACTTCTTCACCTAGTGGTGGGGCTGGTTTCCTCTAATGACAGTCTCAACACCAATGTCGTCATGTTGCTTTGTAACTTTAATTTATAACAAGTAATATAAAAACTAGCTTTTATATATATATTATCAACAATAATGAAATTAGAGTTATATATGGTGTAATTTTTACTTACATGTGCATTCCTCTTACTCATTAAAAGTATATATTGTTAACAATATTAAATGGAGGATATCGGTGTGCAAATAAAAGCGAGGAGAGATTACTTATCGTGCTAGGTACACACCCATTATTGCACACTCTCTACAACAATATCAAAACGAATTTCATTAGAAAGTGGATCATGTTGGTTTCATATTGTTGTTC
>SNQJ01S0016623.1:22485-36046 GCA_010110895.2 Picea sitchensis
AACCCTACTTAGGATGCAGTCAGATGCTGTGGCCTTAGAAGGAAATCTGACAGCTGCTGGAAATTTGGCTAGGATTGACCCAGACAAAAAGGGGAAGAATGTTGAAAAGATCAACCAAACATACAAAGGAAATAAATTAGGAAAAGAAGAACCCTCCTCTTCTAATCTTGCAAAGAACTTTGTTGAAATCAGACTGGAATAAATGACCAGGCTGATTAGAAATCTCTCGAATAAAGTAAACAGAATGGAGCTGGAAGGGGCTAATACCATCAAACCCCCTCAACCTGGTCCTAGAAATTCTAACCCATTTAGGAAACCTTTTCACCCTCAGAATATGTAAAGAGAACAAAGGAGACCAGATGAACAGCCCTTGCAAAATCCTATGAGGAGAGATATAAATGTAGTCATTGATTAAACATATGAAGAAGAAACTCCACTGTTGGATGAAGAAAGAAATTGGTTAGAGGATAAAACTGATAGTATACACCTCACAGAGGAAGATTACACAGAAGCTGCATGCGATTTGGCAATAAATGAAAATCATGACTGATATGGTATTTCTGCTTTCCAGTATAAATCAATTTCAGATTCACTACTTGCAGAAATCCACAAGAAATATGACTTGAGGACTAGGGAAAATAGGACAGAACCTGCTGATCCTATCCCTTCAAAAAAGAAGTAAGCCCTGCAAACCCTTCTTCCTCTACCCCCCCAGTCATACCTCCAGCTCAAAGAACAGAAAATAGACAGCCTCAAGCTTAAAAGAAAGAAGTAGAGAAATCTACCTTCCCATTTCACATTGAGCAAGAGTTGACCGAGATCAAAATATTGGTCCCTTTACTCGAGCTGGTAAGAAACCCTATCTATCAGTCCCAGATCCATAAAATCATGAAAATCTCTGAGTCGTTTCCACAACAAGGTGACATGAACAGTCATGAAGAATGCCCAAATGTTATATGTGGACCATATGTTGAAGACCAAGATGATGTCATACCTCCTTTTTACATCACTTTGAATATGCATGATAAGATGTTACACAATTGCATGCTGGACTCAAGAGCATCTCACAACCTTATGCCAAAGATTGTGATGGAAAAACTGGGCCTGGACATCACAAGACCTTACCAGGATCTTTATTCTTTTGACGCGAAAAAGGTAAAATGTATGGGTGTCATCGAAGATATGGTGGTAACACTAGCTCAACTACCTATGAAAAGTGTGATAATGGATATAGTCGTGGCAGATGTCCCTGCCAATTATGGTTTGTTGTTGTCTAGATCTTTTTCACACTAGCTGGGAGGCTCATTACAAATGGACATGTCATATGCAATGGTGCCCATATTCGGAGGTGAGGAAAGAAGACTATACAGAGAAAACAAGATGCAATATGTGGTAAGTGACAGCAAAAAACAAAAGAATCATCCTATATACTCAATTGAAGAGAACATGGGTTGCTGTAGCCTTTTCCTGAACTCAGAACTGCAAAAAGAAGAGATCCCTGTAGCTCCTATAAAAAATCAACATAAAGAAAATGCAGTTTGGTATATGTACTTCGATGGAGCTTACTCAAAAGAAGGTGCAGGGGCTGGAATAGTGCTTATTCCCCCAACAGGTGATCCCATAACCATTGCACATAAGCTTGAATTTGATGCTACTAACAATGTGACAGAATATGAAGCTTTGGTGCTAGGGTTGGAAGTTGCTAAGAAAATGGGAGTTCTACACATCTCTGTCTTTGGTGACTCAGAGCTTGTAGTGCAGAAAATCTGAAAGAAATACAAAACTCAACACCCAAGAATGAGGTCTTATAGAAATCACGTTTGGGACTTGATTGACAATTTATTTGATGCTTTCTGCATCACAACTATCCCCAGAGAACAGAATCAGTAGGCTGATGCACTTGCTACAACAACCTGTACTTTAAGGCCTCCTCCTCTGCCTAAACTAAAGCATGAAGTGGAAATGAGATTCAGACCCTCCATACCAGACAATGTCTGACATTGGCAGGTGTTTGAAGATGATCAACAGATCAAGAGATTGCTTGAAGCAGTAGAATAATTTTCAAAACTTGCTACAACAGCCAGTACTTTAAGGCCTCCTCCTTTGCCTAAACTAAAGCATGAAGTGGAAATGAGATTCAAACCCTCCATAACAGACAATGTACGACATTGGCAGGTGTTTGAAGATGATCAGAATATCAAGAGATTCCTTGAAGTAGTAGAATAATTTTCAAATACTATACCAGATTTGGAAAATAATGCCCTCCAAGAAGATCAAAGAGATGAAACAAGTTCTGTTCCAAACTCTACTTTTTGTAAATAACATTGTTGGTCATAATGTTTTACAATTAAAGAACAATTTCATTCCCAAAGGTATGGTACCTTTAGAACAACTCTTTGATAGGAAATGATATACCTACCAAACCTACTCTACATCCTGAGCACACCAATGTATATGACTACAAATTGGGCAGTGAGAAAGATCCCAAATGTGTGAAGTTGTCTAAATCCCTCCCTACTGCTGAAAAACAGAAAGACTTAGACCTATTCTAGGAATTCAAAGACATATTTGCTTGGAACTATAAGGATTTGAAAACTGATAATACCTCTGTAATCCAACACAAAATTCCCCTAAAAAAAGATGCCAAGCCTTTTGTCCAAAAACTCGACAGTTTAACCCCATCTTGTTAGCTGCCATTGAAAAGGAAATCAGAAAACTCTTAGATGCAAAGAGAATCATTCCTTTAAGATACTCTGATTGGGTAGCCAACCTAGTCCCCGTTAGAAAGAAAAATGGTGAGATGAGACTGTGTGTTGACTTCAGAAACTTGGATAAATGTTCCCTCAAGGACAACTATCCGCTGCCCAAAATGGATCAMATTCTACAGAAGGTAGTGGGGTCCACCAGAATCTCTATGATGGATGGTTTCTCGGGTTACAATCAAGTTGCCATGCATGAAGAAGACAGGAAKATGACCGCCTTCACCACACCATGGGGTACTTTTACGTACGATAAGATGCATTTTGGTCTTATAAACGCAGGAGCTACATTTCAGAGAGCCATGGACATTGCCTTTGTAGGGGAAAGAGACACATTTATAGTCATTTATCTGGATGATATTACTGTTTTTTCTAAATCAGATGAAGAACATTTGAAGCATCTTAGGCAGACCTTTATAAAATGCAGAAAATATGGCCTTTCTTTCAATCCCAAGAAATCATTCTTTGCATTGAAAGAAGGCAAGTTACTGGGCCATTTGGTGTCTCATGAAGGGGTGAGAATAGATCCAGAGAGGGTAGATGCTATTAAGCTCATAGCTTTACCAAGAAAGAAAAAGGAGGTCCAATCCTTTTTGGGAAAGAGAAACTTCTTGAGGAGATTCATACCAAACTCTGCAGAACTGCTTAAAACTATTTAAAACATGCCGAAAAAAGATCAATATATCAAATGGAGTCTTGTGGCTAGGGAATCCTTTGCTGAGATAAAGAAAGCACTTGGAGAAGCTCCAGTACTAATTAGTCCTGATTTTTCAAAACCTTTCATTCTTTTTTATTTTGCATCTGAAAATATTGTTGTACTGTTACAAAAAAATGCAGATAACTATGAACAGCCAATAGCTTTCTTCAGAAGAGCACTCAGAGATGATGAACTTAGGTACAACATAACAGAGAAACAGGCTTATGCACTTCTAAAGGCAATGAAAGCATTCAGAGACTTTATACTACACTCAACAGTCATGGCTTATGTACCTATTAGCACTGTGAAGGATATCTTAGTTCAACCTGACAGTGAAGGCAAGAGAGGAAAATGGATCACCAAGTTGCAAGAATATGACCTGGAGATCAAAGTGAAACACATGGGGCAGTAAGGGAAGGGGTTAAGGTTGATCATCCCATCATCTGGTGCTGCTTCAAAGAGAAAGTCATGGGTACCCGAGGCAGCACTCCATGTCCTAGGGTGAAGTCATTTAAGGTAAGGGTAAGTGAAATGCGCCAATAAGAAAAGGTCTATGGCAGTAGCTACTAAGATTCATGAAGTTGTGGTATAGGGTTGTTATCGAACGCTGGTGAATGCTGTATTCGAAGCCCGCCTGTGACAATTGAACTGCCACTGCTCTATGTGAAAAGTCGGTGCAAGTAAGTGTGTGGCTAACAGAATATGGATAGGTCTTCAGGTGAGTAAGGGTAGCAGGCATTAACTGAAAGGAAGATAGTTCTATTCATTCCTACCTAGCAAGCAATGCAGTGGGTTCAAATTCCTGACTTGTATCAATAGGGCTCCTTCCTCGGCGAGAACATGGTACCAACAAGAAGTTCTTCGTACGTGGTACCCCAGAATATTCTATACCAAGTTATAAGGTAAAGGGTCAATATCCTAGTGCCGACTCTACAGAGCATTCTTGGCTTCAACAAGTGTTGTTGGGAAGCACATCGTTGGGTGAAGGCAGTAGTAAAGGAAATAACGGGTGTAAAGCATGCTCGGAAGTAAAGGTTCAGAAGGTAGGGGCGTAGCGGTAGTCGTAGTGGTACCAGCATATTTAAGGAAGTGTGATGATTCTAGGTCTGCCTGTGACTGCTTTCTGGAAGGCGGTCAAACCAACCAACGACTCTATGTGAAGCAGATGCAAGTAACGAAGTGTGGGGCTGAGGTAAGTCCTTTCCTCAGGTTGGTAAGGCAGATGGGTAGAAGGCAGGTATTAACTGAAGCATGTAGGTTCTGTCTATTCCTATCAATGGAGTGGTTTCTAATGACTGAATAGTATTGGCAAGGCTCCTCTTAAATCCAAGTCATACAAGAAGGTCATAACCAAGAATAATTCCTAAATTCAAGGTATTAGGGTAAAGGGTGAATGAATAGAATGCTTCCCCTACAAAGTCTTCCTGGCTGACTGAATTGGTTGGTAAGGGATAAAACAATCCCTCCCTCCATTTCCTAAGTAGGGTGAAGGCAATAAGAAAGTCAAGGCACGTAAGTGTTGTTGGGGGTTTGGAGGCATATTCATCCATCCGGGTCAAGAACTTTCATTTGTCTTAAGCAAAATCGTGGATTTCCAGCATTTAAGGTGATTCTGTCATCTAAGGCCAAGAGGGCATCATAAGAACCTTAGGCAGGTGAGGGACGAGGATACGAGCCGCTCTCCCTGACGGGAGAGGAGCTTCAGCTATTAAAAGTCCATCGGGCACCCGAGAAGCTAGTTTCGTATTTTGAGATTGGTCTAATCGATCAAAATCACTCCCAAATGCACGTTTTCTAAATCAAAGTTTTGTTGTTGGGGAGGGGGGGGGTCCAACCTGTATTGGCTTTTTCCTTTACCCTTCCCCTTACTTCTGTGTTTACTTACTACCTGCCTAAGACCTTACATATACCACTTTATGATGAATGAAGCCCTTAGGAGGTAGATACTGTTATAGACTTATACAGGATGGGATGGCATGACATGAAACAACCTTACCTTGCTTTACCAACCCACCCACCTGCAAGAACTAGATCGATTAGCCCTAGAATTTCTGGAATAGCTTCATCGAGACAGACATCTAGTCACAGACTCACAACCCTTCTTCTCTTCTTAGTAGGACCAGATGGATCACCTTACCTTTGACTTGATTACTGTCAAAATCCTAGGAAGCAAAGGGATAAATACCCAACAACTCATTGTTGAAGCCAGGAAGAACTGTTAGGTAGGCATGTTGTTATACCCCCACCTTACCTTGTTTCCACATACACTATTTACCCACCTTGAAACCTAGATCCGGTAGCCCTAGACCATGAAATTCATGAATGCACTTAGTGAGTCAGAACTGCTACTTACCTTCTCTTAGAAGCACCGGATGATCAGATGGGATGGATCACCTTACCCTTCCCTTACTACCCCACACGTATCCATAGAACTTACTATATCCTTCTTATATCTTTTAGTTATGAAAGTTATATAATTACAACCTGGGCTAGCACCCGAACTTACTGCCTTCACCCTAGGACGATGGAGTGCTAACCCATTGATGAAGTCGGGAATGCTCAGTCAGTAGGGTAGGCACTATTGCCATTCACCTTTACCCTACCTTACCTTTACTAAAGTGTGACCATACAACCTTCCCACCTCCAAGAAATAGACGCGTCCCTATACCACGAACTTCCTTAGTCCCTTAGGAAGGAGGAGGAAAGGAGGTATTTCTATTAACTACCCTTCTCTTATAAGGAAACAACGGAACGGATGGATCGATCCCTTACCCTTCTATTTTTACCTTTCCACATAATCTCTTTACCCTAGAACACCCAAACCACTTGATTAATGAATGCTTAGTTGCTACTTCACTAGACTTATCTTATCGGGTCGGGCTTAATCCCCAGCAGATACCTGTTATGAATTCAGACTCCATAGCTAGGAAAGGAACTTTAGATGCCTGCTGGAAGTGGCACAAGAAGGAACAAAAAACCCTCCGATCGTGGAAACTACCTGTTTAATTGACTATTGACTTACTTATTATTTCTTACCTGCTTTTGGATGGTTGGGCAGCTATCTTTCACAAGCTTCAATAACACCACTTCTTTAGGAATGCAATGTTGTACCAGGTACTCTCTTACTCTACCTACCGAAGAACCTTTACTTACGTGCATCCACCTGTTCCCTTTACCAACCAATCTATTCTCTATTCCATACCTCACTTACCTTCTTACTTATGCCCCAACCTCTTCTTGCTTCAGGCAGGAATCAAATCGGGGGTATGGCACTTTTCACCTTGATGACTATGAGCCTTTACTCTTACCAACTACCCACTTCCTTCACCAATCTATACTAATTACCACCCCACTTAGGAATTCCCCACACTTACAACATTAGATCGAATGGAAGGGAAGGAGGGCTTCCTATAGATGGATGAGTTGTTGGATGGGACGGGACGGATACAGACAACATTTATGGGCTTTCGAAAACACTTACTGGAAGAAAGGAATCCAGTAGGCACTAGGACTATTCACCTTATACCTACTTATCTTATGAATTATTCTTTCTTGGTACCACTATTCATTTCTGAGTACCACTAAAACTTGGATTTAAGAAGGAGCCTTGCCAATTAGGATATTCATCCATTAAAACCTACTACAAGGAATAGACAGACCTACCCACCTGAAGAACTAGACCTGTCCGCTATACCAATTCTTGAATTAATCGCTTAGTGGAGTGGCTACAGCTATTAATATTTCTCTTATAAGGAACGGGATAAAACTACCTTACCCTTTACTTACGAGCATCCACCTTTTACCCTTTACTTACTACTCCCTTCAGCCAGGAAGGATAAGGATTAGGAAGGTACAACATTAACCCTTCCCTTACTTTACCAACTCAACCACCTGAAGTAAGACCTAGATACTAGCCCTACCTTTCTTGAATCAATTAATGGGGACAACTACAACTATTAACAACCCTTCTCTTTCCAAACAGGATCAACCAGCATGGCTTTTAGATCTTGCTGCTTGAGGAATGAAGTAGTTGTAAATCAAAGATTGACCTATCGAAAAATGCGAGTTATTTCACCCAGTAGAAGAAAATAGCCTTCATACCTCCAACAACCAATCTTTTCTTTCTAAAAAGCGCATTTGAGAGGGTTTTTGGGATCGATCAGAACCACCCCAAGAAATAGCATATTCATAAAATGGGATTCAATTATTTCATACCTCATCTTTTGCTTCTTATTCTTCTTGGGCAACCCACCCTTAGTTGAATATAGGGAAGAAGGAGGGACCTGTCTTCAAAAACTTCTTTTGAATATGATTTCGAAACAGCGCTTCTTACCGTATTTGCAAAACCCCAGCTTTTAGAAGTGCTTCCTGAATCACACCACTTCACCACTCTGTGCCTTGGTTTTAGGGAGGACCCACCCTACTTGATTAATGGAAGTTGGACAGATAGATACCAACAGTTAATCATGGGAACTTCTCTTTCTATAGATAGACAAACTCTTTATTTTGTAAGGGCTTGGTGGGCACTTAGAGCATTTGTATTCCCTTTTTCAACCTACTGGATTAATGTCAGCGGTTGGCATAGGAAAGGAACAACCTGTCGCGGTGGGATACTCAGAACTGATTTCTTTTGGAACTACAGTGGCCTAGCTCAAGAAAGAATGGAATGAGTGGGCCCGACACCGCGATCGATGAAGAAAGGTATTAAAACGTTTTTGTGAAATCAAGAAATGCGAGTTGTTGAGGAGGGTCAAACAGGTCATCCAGACATTCAAATTTGTATTAATAAAATATCCCAATTGAGAAACCTCCCTCAATGAATGAAGGAGATCGTCAACTCGATTAGATAGATTTGATAAGTGGGGGTTACAGGTGTAGCGTTATCATTAAATAAATCCCCTGGGGTTTAGTTATGGCAGAAGATTTGATTCAGTGATTAAGAACCGGAAGAGAATATTAATTTGGTTGATTAAGACCCTATCGGTTGAGTTGCTTGGTTAGGTGATGAATCCTCGTTAGATTGATGGAGGGAGACCCGTTAGATTAAGACCCTAGGGATTGATTCGGGTTACTCATTCCTACCTACCCACCCATTAAAGAAGTGGTACCTTGTATCGACAAGTGGACCCTCTATACCTCACCCAAGATGTGCCCGGCTAGCTTTTTTTTCGGGGTGGGGCTGAAATAAAAAGACAAGTAAATAAGGGCTAGGACTTCTTCTGCTTCTTTCTCTTCAAGACAAGATCCCATGCTTTTCTTCCCTCTCCAGTTCTAAGTTATTATGCTTCCTTACTTGTCGGCTAGCGCCCCACTATTGCAGGGAAGGTTATTTAGCCACCTGTGGAATGGAGTTATTAAGACCGGTTGAGTTGCTACATAATCACATTTTTTAATTGCAACATAATCATGATTCAAATCCTATCTATGGCGGTCAGAGAAAAGAGAGAGCTCCTAGAAAGTCGGGTGGGTGTTGATACTCTACTAATTCCATAGAGGCGAAATCAGATGAATAAAGTAAGTGAGTTACACGGTAGAAGTTGTAGATTACCATGGTGTGTTCGGCGGTGACCTTGCTAAAAAAACAAATTAGTTATATCTAAATCAGAAAGAGTGGACGGTGGGACTATTTACTCCTATTTATAAGCTAAATTCGCAGACCAGAGATTGGTTTCTATTCAGCTCCCTCAACCCCAATAGCAAGTTAGGGGGCATCTTTCTGAAGTAAGCCCCTCATAATTCCCGGGCGGGGACATTAAGACATAGTTTCCTGATTCCCGAGAACATAGTTTCGAGGAAGAGATAGCGGGATCGAAGAAAGCACTGCAAATAAAGCATAAACCTCCCACCATCTGAGTTTGGGTAGGACCACCTGCTTATTCCAAGAGTATCTGGGTGGGATATCCGCTCAACTCCATCGTCCTGAAAAGGGTTTTTTGTTTGATCTGGTCAAAAGCTTTTTCTTAACGTAGAGGAATGGGAATCATTACCACCTACTTTCAAAGCTGTTAGGTTCCAATAATTGGGTTAGACCAAGCCCCCATGGAACCAAAGAAAATGATGGGAAATGATTCGGTGCTTCCTTTCTTCCCTTATATCTCCCGAATGAGCAACTAACATCGCTCCCATCACATTATTGCTTGGTTCTTATTCATCTCGCCTTACAAGCATGAAGTTCTTGGTAGAGAAAGGAGGTATCCAAACCAAATCATTGGAGTTCTCGGAATGAGAGCAGCTCCGCATTTTTGCGATGGGGCTTCCCCCTCCCTTCCTAGGGCTGGATGATATAAGCACGAACCCACTTTGATCAATTAGGCCAAGTTGTGGGAATATATAAACTTTTTCCCTGCCGAGCTTGGTCACCAATAATGATCCTTCCCTGTTATTCCCTTTATCCGTGATCATCAACATAAGCTCACATGCACGCCAAAAACCCGCCCGATCCGCAGTAGCTCGTGTTAATGATGTCGGGGACCATCTCTATGTAAGATCTATAATAACTATCCACGTCAATCCAAATCTATCGCTGCATGTATCTCTGTTTCATCCACGTGGGAAAATGACCATTTCAATTACCAAAAAGAGACCTACATTTTGACTCGCCCGCCCTTGTGGTTCTAGTCCTGCTTTATTTTCATTCCAGGGTTCTCCCCTTATCCTCTCCTGCTTTTGCTGACTCCTACTTTTTTGGCCACTTCCCTGTGTGGTGCCACCCCAGAATGATTAGGAACCACGGGATATATGAATTTCCTCCCTCAGGTTGAGTGATTAGGACCCTCAGGGTTGAGTTGCTACATAATCATGAAACAAATCCCCGTGGTTCCGTAAAAAATAAATACTATGGGGGGGCACTTTACCAGGATAAATCATTTTACTTAGTTTTCTATTTCGACGAGTATACACCCTTAGACGATTATACACCCTTCTTCCCTTTTCCGTTTCTCCGCCAACTTCTCCGGATCTCCACAAACATATCCGCATTTCCGATGTAGGAGGGGTAGGAAATCATCTATCGAATGATGGTACCTAGCATGTAGACATATTTTTTAGGGAATTTATCTTAAGAGATCCTTAGTAAACCCCTTGGAAAATAGAAGGAATTGATAAGGTCCATTCTATCAAAGACACCCATTAACATTAATACTCATTTTTGAAATCAAAAGATAAAGGAAACCACTATAACATATCATAGGTTCGGTTTACACCACTCTAGTACTCATTCATATCATAGGAACGACTTACGCCCCATCAGTACTCATTCATACCCGCTCTCACCTCGTAGGTCATAGGAATGGCTTATGCCACACCAGTACTTATTAAGAAAGAGTGACATTATCGGGTTGGACAGATCCCTAGTTGGTTGGACAGATAGTGTTCCATTATCGAGTTGGAAGGAAAGACAAGAATAGAAGACCTTATCGAGTCTCCACTTGTCCTTGGAAAAAGGATAGAGAGCCTTGAGGAAGACCAATTGAAGCGGTTTATCAATCATATCTGTAGGTAGGAGTGGTGGGAGCGGTGACCATCACCCACCTATAACTCATTACTTCTCTCAATTCTCAGTCACTGGTATCACCTTCAGTTATGGTGTGGGAGTCATTGATGGTGCAGGAGGGGAAGCCATTACTCTCTCTATCCAATCTATTTACTTGCCTTTCAGCCACTCTAGATAAGGGAAGGAATCATTGACTGAGCGACCTACCACCCACGCCTACCTGCTAAAGCCCTCCCTTTCCAATTAGATCAAGCTCCATTGAGAGGAAATATCGACGAATGTAGATCTCGTTTTCAACTAATTTAAGAGAGAAATAACCTATAAACTCCTACTCTCGAAACCCATCTAATGCAATCGTGCTATCGTAAATTCAGTTCAGTGAATGTAGGATAGGGCAGTAGATAGGATAGGATAGGGCTTTCAATACGTCTTTAAAGTGGTAGGACATGGCTTTCAATAGGTCTTTAAACTGGCTTTCCCACACTTACATTCAGTCTCAGTCCCTTTCATAGTGCCAAGAAATAAATAGTATTCAGAGTGCCACTCAAGGAGCTACAAAATGAATGTATAAATTCACTATAGAGCTTCCTGGCTGCATTTCAACGATGCATCATTTCAATGATCAATATTTCAGGATCAATAGAAAGTTGAGGGGAGAAGGGGATACGAGTAGTTAGTGACTGATGGATAGGTAGGAAGGTCTTCGACCATTCCTATCGTCGATGCTACGGTCAATCCATCGAGATATTCGACCATTCGTCGATGCTACTTAACGTAGGCACTTCTAGGCACATCTAGGCACTTCTAGGTACTTCTAGACATAGGCACATCTAGGCACTTCTAGGCACATGAATTATTTCCTTGAACGTCTCCTTATCATTAGGCACTTCCTTCAAAAAACAAGTATACATTCTAATTGAAAACACCATAATTCAAGGCCTTCCACCATTAAAAAACAAGTATACATTGGTAATTATGGGAGAATTTAGGGGCTTTGTATCAGTCTAAGTCCCTGGTAAACAAAATTTGCCTTTAATTTCATTTGAGACAGAAGAACTGCACGTAGTGGCTCCTTTGGATCCGACTGAAGGGGACTGGTTCACAAAGCCTGTTAATGATGATGTATAGAGTTCCATTATAGAGAATATTTATAACATCACTGCGCGGAAGGAGGATTATGTGAACCCCATTGCTGATGGAGAACTGAGTTGGAGGAGTAGATGTTCTTTTTACATAGACTCAAATGAAGCATTTGAGAGATGGCAGACTGGTGGGTATGAGATATCATCACGACGGTGCGCATACATTGATAAGTCTGTGCGCTGGATTGGCACTGAACTGCATGACCTTCCCTGGTTTGATGGAACCAAGTCAGTACCAAAATTTGTTGCGCACGTGGAAGAGGTAGTTCCAGAAGATCAAAGAATATAGGCAATGGATGTTGCGGTGAAAGGTACCCCTATGCGTTGGTGGGCAACACACAAAGGTAATTTGGCAGATTGGACGCAGGTAGTGCAGAGCATGACTCTTCGATTTCAACCCTCTCAGGAGTTGGAACTGATGAATAGATACAAAGGCACTGAAGACCCTGAGGAGCACATATGGTTCTGCCAAACCAGATGGACAGAGAAAGGCTTCCCTAGACAGGAGTGGGTACACCGATTCATTTAGACTCTGAATTCTATTCCTAGGAGTTGGTATGTGCAGGAAGAGACCAGACGACAAACTGGAGATTGGGAGCTGATGTCTAGACAGTTCTACACAGCTTTTGGGTTTGCATAAGAAGATCCCGCATTAAGGGGGATATTGCATTAGATTGAACAGTTTCTTTTCAATGGTGCAGCACCTAAATTTACTAGCCAAGCATCAAAAGTTGTTTGCGCGTGACATAGAGAGTTGGAAAGGTTGAATAGGCATGTTTGCTGCAGAAAGCTAGATCCCTACAGAGGAGGAGGAATTGCAAAAGATGAAGATTGATGAAATTGAAGGTGAACAGGAGGTTAGAGGAAAAGAATATGGGAGCAGTCAACCTTATTTAAGGGAGCCCATGAAGACTAATAAATGGAATATAGGTTCTGATGAAAATTCGATGATGGCCATCATTGGAGACTATTGGGATGAGGAGGCTGTTACACAAGTGGTTTAATTGTTGCGTGAATATAATGATTTTTTCCCTAATCACTTCTATGAAATGAAAGGGGGTTTACCCGTTTGTCTGCATCGGGCAAGGCATTGCAGTTTCCTTGGGGGATATGAATATACAGTTGAAGCCTGATGCACGCCTGATAAAGAAGAGACCATACCGGCTGAACCCAAGGTATAAGGAGAAGGTGAAACATGAGATTGATCGGATGTTGTAAGCAGGAATCATTTTTCCAGTAGAAGAGTCAGAGTGGATCATCCCTATGGTTATCCAGCCAAAGAAGACAAGATAAATCAGGATTTGCGTGGATCTCAAAGGACTGAATGTTGCTTGTGTGCATGACCCATTCCTTTTTAATGTTTAAGCCATTATTATAGTTCTTTGCATTTCAATAGATAACAACAACATAAGACAAGATCATTGAGAAATACACAATCACAAGAGACACAACATTTATCCTGGGAAACCCT
>SNQJ01S0016623.1:38810-96150 GCA_010110895.2 Picea sitchensis
CAACTATAGTCATCAACTTGTCATGTGTACCTTTGAATCTTATTAACTTGATTAATCAAACCTAGAGCCTTGTCCTCAGGAATGAGTGCTTTCTTTTCTTCCGAGTCTCCTTCACTCAAGATGACGAGTGCTTTCTTCAACCTGTCTTTTGTACTAGGACAATACGCTATCTTGACAAAGGTTGGGTTAGAGGATAAGCTCTATGATCTCAACTTTTAATCCATCTAATACCTTGACTCGGAAAAGGTTAGAATGAAGGTCATAGCTACAACATGCAACATTGATCAATATAACAAATGGATGCATATCAGAACAATCACACCTGGGTTGCATCATTCCTCTGAATGTGTTGGATCTATGGCAAGAGATCCCTTCTCCTGCAAATACTCTTTAAAGTTTAACCATTTAAATATATGTGAGTACATACCTCTGATAGCATTTGCAGGTAGTGGAACCATCTGGCAGCAGCGGTAATCATTACCAACTCTTAAAACTTCAAGGGTGTTTGCAACTAGTGCTACGGCTGCAACTGCAACTGGTTCTGACACTGCAACTACAACTGAAACTTAGGGTTTTATGAGGAAACCCTAATTTTTCAAACTTCAAAATTTGAAATTCTGATTTAGGAGATAGATGCGCTACGCTGAGGCGAGTAAGCTAGTGCAGTCAAATTTCTAAAAATCCAACTTTTACCCCTTCAAACTTGATCTGCGGATTTCTGGACTGGTGCTTCTGGTTTTCTGGTACTTTTGGTACTCTGGTACTTCTGGTTTTCTGTTACTTTGTGAAACTAGGGTTTCACTTTCGAGGAGATCTCCACTGAAAAGGTGCGTTGAAGGTGCCAAAATGATCCTTGAGGGAGGGCACACTTTTCTAGATGGTTTTAAAGCTAAAATACCTTACCAACAGAAAGCCCTAATTTGCATGTACGACAACAGTGACGTCTCACTTTTCTCTTGTGAAAGATGCTCTCTTCAGCTTAGCTCTGATACCATGTTAATGTTTAAGCCATTATTATAGTTCTTTGCATTTGAATAGATAACAACAACATAAGACAAGATCACTGAGAAATACACAATCACAAGAGACACAACATTTATCCTGGGAAACCCTCTAGGGGAAGAAAACCCAACAAAACTTACTTATTATAGATAGCCAATACAATGCCAAGAGATAACTCAAACAAGTGCAGAATGTCCTCTCCCAAAGATGCGTCTCTCTCTCTCTCTCTCTCTCTTCTCCAACTGCAGCTCCAAAACTTGTCTCTCAATGAACAAGTGAGTGTGTGTCTAAGTGAGGCGCTAGCCTCTCTTATTTATACAAGATTGGCACGTGTGGGAGTGTCCTTTCACTAGCAAGGCCGACTTCTTCTTCTGGGTGGTTATAACCACCTTTAATATATTTCGGGGCCTCTTTGATATATTCTAGGGCGATGTTTATCTACCTGCTGCTTCATTCTATTTTGAGCCAAAACAAATTATCCTTAAGTGTACTAAGAATGGTTGCTCTGGTGTTAAGTGTGCGATCCACTTACTCAACCTTAGATGTGCCCAATAAATACAAATCCACTGAGGGAAGCTTTTAGCCATAGACAACTTCATATGGTTACATTTTTGTAGCACTATGATAAGTGGTATTGTACTACCATTCGAAAAGGGGTAGGCACTTATTTAGACTTCTAAGACTAAGATAATAAACCTCCTTCATAAATATGGTAGTTAATCAAGCTATTCATTGCTGACTATAAAGTGTGTTTCTCCGGGTCTTGTATTCAGGGCTGGTTTATAGAAGGAAAAAGGAGCTATAAGGCCAATTGGTAATTGGTATCGGGTGAGGATAGATAGCCATCTATTTTATAAGATTCTAAATGACTCAACTTGATTACTTTCTATTTATATTTTCTAAAAGAATATAAACTAAAGGATACTAATATACTTTATATATCTTAAAGATAATTTTATATACTTGATATCTAAACAATCTAATTGATACATACTAAGGATCTAATCCCAACTTTTCTCATTAATACTTTTCTGTCTATAAGTATTTCACTCCTTAGTTCCTATGGTAAGTTCTACTCTCTTACCGTCTTCCTAGATTCTTATCCTTTCCTCAAGTCCGCTTCTCTCTTCTCTTGGAGTACAAGGGGTGAAAAGCTTAATGAATCAATCTGAGTGGCAGTGGCTTTCAACATGCATCGTATAAAGAGATCAAGTCTAGACAATGTCAAGATCAAGCAAGCTATTAGAATGAATGTTAGCTGAGTAAAGCCAACAAATAATGAAAGTTGGGTTGTCGCAACCTTGTACATGTGTACCCCTTTTTCTTCGGTCACGTCTATCGGCTAGGACAGTGTATCTTAGGTTTACGTATAAGCCCTTCACTTATCATCGATCATGTATATATTTCAAGTGGGAAAGTGAACATGATCTTATTAATGATGCACTTTGTGATTTGGATGGTGAATTTTGCTTGTAATTTGCTAGGAAATGAGGCTGTAATTTTGTTTGTTATTATCTAGTGATTACATGAGTCAATTGTATTTTATGAGAAGCCTAATCTGTTATTTGTAATTGATTGTATGAATGTCTTTCTGATGTGATTGAATGAATGATGGTCCTATTGTTGATTGATTGTGATAAAAGAAGATTTCTTTCTGTTTTGAGACTTGATAACGAATGGTTGATGTTTGAACCTGTCTAGCTAGCTTATGAATGGTTTGTGTAGTTTTCTTTTGAGCCTACCTAGTGGTGATGTAAGTGATTGAATGGTCCTAATGAAAATCAATTATGTGTTGATGGTTTTCCCTGTGGCTGGTTTCTAGAATGAAATAATACTCAAATCTGGTCGTAGAAAGTCCAAAGTATAGCTTGTTGTTTGGTTCCTGTGTTGGAATGAATTGGTGAGGGAAGCCTTGTGTTGTTGGATCAAGTAGTAAAGGACCAAGGCAAATAGAAAGTATTTGTGTAAACTCTACGAGACACCTTACGGGTAACGGGGAATAGGGCAAGCGAAGCGATCTAACCCAAAGGGGCTATCTTTCTCTAGAGAATAAATAGTGGTTACACATAGTTTCTGTCGATAGTCATCCAAGTAATAAAGAGCAGTAAAATGAGAACTTCTCTTCGAGGGAACTATGATGATTGGATATTTTCTGGTACGGGCAATGGCAAGCGAAACGATCCTTCTATATACAGTATAACTACAATATAAAGTCCTACTTGCTCCTCCTCCTCTAGACACGTCATATATATAATAGAAAGGAAAGGTTTTGAGGATATAAGCTACCAAGGTGATCGATGCGAGCAAGCCGCCACGTAGCTATGATAACGTATAAAAAATAGAGTGGGTTGGGTACATGTTAAAATTGAATCATTTTTTATAATAATTACACCCTCATTTCTATATTATGTCAAGGAATAACAAAGTATGATACACGGTGCCCTAATGATATGTAAAATGGTGATCATTTTTGGCCTGGGTCGGGGACAAATATGGGGAACAGAAATGACACCTAGTGGTCCTGCTCGTGGTTTGTTCCCCTACTTCTAACTAGTCAAATAGATATTGAATTTGGGCATAGAGTAGTGGGAGCTACAGCCTCTACGCACCATGAGATAAATGACGACCGACACAATGAGGTTGAAGGCGGCCTCAATGAGTTCAAAAGGGGTCGGGATCAACTAGAAAAGGTGACTCTGATCCTCGCTCGTTGATGTGAAAGAGAATCGATCGGATTGACTGTGCCTGGATATAGGACCGTGATGGAATGTCCTAATGAGAAATGATAGTTATTGAACAAAACTAACAAATTCTCACCATAGTGAGCAAACAATAAATGGATGAAGACCTACTACTTTCTCTTTCAAAACTGTAATTGATTCCTTTGGCGACTTCCGGCCCTTTCAAAACTTTATATGGCATTCGGAGAAGTGTCTCTACTATACCCTCATGGCATTGGTTTGTGTAGTTGTTGCAAGGGTAGGAGCAATAGTTGTAGGAAGAAGTAGCTAGTGAAAGTGCTTAAGAAGATAACGTCTATCATTCCTAAAGAAGATATTCTAATTTGTTCGATGCTTCCTATTGTTTCTAATTTATAGCTTACTTAGAGATTTCTTGTGTTTCTTGCAAGTCTAGTCTACTAAGTAATTGATTGCATTTCTTAATATGAGTAGGGTTAATCTTCATTTTCAGGTATAGATAGATTCTAGTTGGTTGAGCTACGTAAAGTTCTAGTGAGTTGGGTTTCGTTCTTGTGATATAGGCTTTTTTCTAGTGAGATGGGCTTATTAGTTCGAGTATTGAAGTTGAGTAGTCCTTTTATATCATTCCTAAGGTTGTTGATTGTAAGGAGTAAAGTGATAAGAAGAAAATCCTCCTTTCTTTGTCTCACTTGAAATAAATGATCAGTGGCTACACAATTGCATGTATGATTTAGGGGCTTCATCAAATATTATAAAAAAAAATATTATGCAAAGGTTAGGTCCAAAAATCACAAGGCCTTATCAGAATGTGTGTGCCATGGACTCACGAGAAATAGAATCACATGGAATAATAATAGGTCTCGTCAAACTAGCCTTCCATCCTAGCTTTTCTTTCAAGATGGATGTCCTTGTCATAGATGTTTCAAATGCATGGGGGATGCTCTTATCTAGAAAATGGGGAGCAACAATGGGTGGTTGTTTGAATATGGATTTGACTTTTGCTGCTATTCCTTACCTGCCTCCTTCAACTGAAATCTTCAGACTCTTTAGGGAAACTGAAAGGAAATATCACATAGAAGACCCCAAAGAGCAGTTTAATGATTTTATTTACCAAGTATCTGATATGGGTGATTTCTCCATTTGTTCTAACTTCTTAGCTCCAATTCAAGATAAGTTTAAAGATGAAGAAGTTAACAATAAAGCATGGAAAACACATTTTGATGGAGCCCATACTAGATCAGGCAAAGGGGCAAGCATAGTGTTAAAATCTCCAACAGAAAAGAATTACAACTTTGCATTCAGACTTGAGTTTGATGCAACTAATAATGTGGCAGAGTATGAGGTGCTTATGTTAGGCCTAGAAATCGTTAAGGACATGGGTATCAAGATTCTCAACATAAAGGGTGACTCAGACTTAGTGATTCTCCAAGTTAAGAACAAGTATGCATGCAGAAGCGAGAGGCTTAGAAGGTATATAAATGATCTATGGGATACCATGGAATCTTTTTATGCCTTAGACCTTATTGCTATCCCAAGAGATCAAAACAGTTTGGCTGATAGTCTAGTTGTAGCAGCTTATACCCTCCAGCCATCTGAAAATTTGATGAAAGGTGAAGGTAAGATGGAGATAATATTTAGGCCATCTGTCCCAGATAATATTGACAATTGGCAAGTTTTCAAGGATGACAAACAAGTTCTAAGGTTCATCCATAACTTAGATGAATTCTCAGACTTTAATGTCAGCTACAAAGAGGAAGGGAAGGAATATATTGAAGAGGATAATTCTATCAAAAATCTAGTACCCAGAGGTATAGTTGCGCTAGAGGAAATTTTTGACAGGCATGACATGTACAAAAAGAAAAAGGAAACAATAAATCCTGATAAATATGTTGAAATAAACATTGGGACAGAAGAAGTCCCAAGAATGATAAAAATTGGAAAAGTAACCACGGAAAAGGAAAGGAAAGAATTAATCAGTCTAGTCCGAGAGTATAGGGACGTGTTTACCTTCACCTATGATGAACTTAAAGCATACAAAGAAGATGTATTTAAACACACCATCCCTCTCAAAGATGACACAAGACCTTTTCGACAAAAACTTAGGCGAATAAATCCTAAGTTGGCACCTCTAGTTCAAGCAGAGTTAAAAAAGATGTTGGATGCTAGAATCATTGCTCCAACCAGACATTCGTCTTGGTGTTCCAATTTAGTAGTGGTCAGAAAAAAGAATGGAGGGATTATACTATGTCTTGATTTTAGAAACTTGAATCTTGCATGTATGAAAGACAACTATCCCCTCCCCAACATGGAAACCTTACTTCAAGGGTAACTGGTTCAAAGATTATGTCCATGTTGGATGGCTTCTTAGGCTATAACCAAGTTTTGGTGAGGAAGGAAGATCAAAATAAAACTACCTTCACCACTCCTTGGGGAACTGTTGAGTATCTAAGGATGCCTTTTGGTCTAATTAATGCGGGTGCCACTTTTCAGAGGGCCATGGATTATGCCTTTCATGAACTAATGGGAAAAATCATAGAAATCTACCAGGATGACTTAATAGTATTTTCTAAGAAAAGATCAAATCACATAAGCCATCTCAGGCAGGTTTTTGAAAGATGTCGGACATGTGGCATCTCCTTGAACCCAGCGAAGTCCATTTTTGGTGTTGACGGAGGTAAACTGCTAGGTCACATCATGGCAGAAGATGAGGTAAAAATGGATCCTGAAAGAGTTGAAGCCATACAAAAAGTTCCTTTACCCCCAACCAAGAAGGCCCTTCAATCCTTTCTTGGGAAAATAAGCTTTGCCAGACAGTTTATTCCTAACTTAGCTGAGTTAATGAAACCACTCCTCAAGCTATTAAAGAAAGATGCTAAGTATGAGAGGATAAAAGAAGGAAAGATTGCTTTCAAAGCCATCAAGGATGCAATTGGAAAATCGCCAGTGCTAATTAGTCCTGATTATTCAAAGGATTTTCAAATCTTTTCCTTTGCTTTTGAGGATACTATTGCAGGGGTTTTGCTCCAGAAGAATAATGAAGGTCAGGAGCAACCCATTGCTTTTATGAGTAAGGCACTAAAAAATTAAGAGCTTAACTATACTAGTATGGAAAAGCATGCATATGCTTTTAGTCAAATCTCTCAAACATTTCTGAGTATACATAGGATACTCAAAGATTGTGGGGTATGTCCCTCTCGCAGCAGTAAAAGATATCCTTGGTCATCAAGATTGTTTGAGAGATAGAGGAAAGTGGGTTTCTAAAATACAAGAATATGACTTAGAAATAAAACCCACCAAGTTGATTAAAGGTCGGGGTTTAGCTCAAATTCTCACCAAAGGAAATGAACAAGTGTTGGACTTGGTATGTCAAAACAATCAAACTAGGCCAACCTTGTCATCAGAGCTTCAAAAGTTAGAACAACACCAATGGTATGCCGATATCATATAATTTCTCTCAAACCTTACTTGCCCAAGTCATTTGATTGGTCACAAGAGGAGGGCTCTAAGGTTAAAAGTAGCAAAGTATTGTATCATTCAAGACGGCTTGGGGTGGAAGAACCCCGATGGAGTGATACTCAGATGTGTTGATGAGCTGGAGTCTAAGAAACTTTTGGTTGACTTCCATTCATGATTTTGTGGTGGACACTTTGCGGCCAAAACTACCTCCCACAAAATCCTCAAAGCAGGTTATTATTGGTTGACCATTTTCTCAGATGTACACAAAATGGTCAGGGGTTTTTAGCAGTGTCAACTATTTTCAGGGAAGCAAAAGCTAGCAGCCTTGCCTCTTCAGCCTGTGGTTGTCAAAGCTTCTTTTCAGCAGTGGGGGCTTGATTTATAGGTTAATTAAAAGATAATTTAAGTAATGGTTTTACTTGGATAATTACAGCCACTGACTATTTCACTAAGTTGGTATAAGCAATACCCACAAGCATGAAACCGATAAAGTAGTAATGGATTTCCTTGAAGATAGGATAATCACTCGGTTCGGTGTGCCTGCCAAGATTACCACTAATAATGCCAAGGCATTCAGTTCTACAAATTTATCTAATTTCTATTTTAAATATGGCATTGTGTTGTCCCACTCTTCAAACTATTATCCCCAAGGTAATGGTCTTCATGAATCCAACAACAAAAATTTAATGAATATTCTCAAGAAAACGGTAGGGGATAATAAGAGGTCATGGAACAACAAAATAAAGTTTGCATTATGGGTGGACAGAATAACTAAAAAGTGTTCCACCGGTAAAAGCCCCTTCGAGCTTGTCTACGGTCTTAATGCCACCTTGCCAGTTCATCTTAAGCTTCCAATGTATCAGTTCGTTCAAAAGTACGGTTTAGATGAAGATTTTCAGCAGAACAAGATTGATCAATTGATAGAGTTAGATGAAATCAGACAAAAAGATTTGGATCAAAGAATAAAGAATCAGAGCAAATTAAAGAGGACTTTTGACAAGTCTTCTCGGCAGAGAATCTTTCAGGAAGGGGACACAGTCCTTATTTGGGATAAAACAAGGGAAAAACCAGGTAGCCATGGGAAGTTTGACAGCCTATGGACATGTCCATATATTATGAAAGGTTCAGCTGGAAGAAATTCGTTCTATCTAAACAGGTTGGATGGTGAGAATTTGGCCCTACCACTCAACGACCAACTTCTCAAGTTGTTCTTCACAGAGATTATCTGATGCCCATGGGGGCATCTACTGTGTCATACTCTCTAACCCTTATCTTTGTACTTTATGCTTTGTCTTTTATGTACATCATTTAATTTTTGTATTATATGCACATGTATACTAACACTTTCATTGTATTATATGCACATGTATATATGCCTTGTCGTATTTTATGTATTTGTACTTATATATTGTTGCAAATTGTTTTTAATATTGGTTTTATATGGATATGATATCTGACATGCATCAATGATGCAGGAAGCATAATTCTAGATTCTCGCATGGTCTCCTATAGATTTAGAGATCAACCACACGTCCCCATATGGAGCCAATGTTATCCGCCAATTTGCACAAGATGGATTTCCTGGAGAGTCGGATTATGATGTAAATCCCTCTTTCCCATTTTTCAAGACTAAAAAGTGATTATTATCACTAAAAAATCAATATTACTCGAAAAATACGGAAAAGGGGTAATTAATTAAATCTCCTAAATTTTAGGAGAAGTGGGGAACATGTTTTAGACATGTTTTTTGTGTGTCCTTAGTTAACTAAAGGCTTAAGGTGAGTTAACTAATGAGGATTTAGACCTAATTAGATGACATGGAGTTGGGAGGAGTTTCCAATAAAGGAACTCGACTCCCATCCTAAGTGGTGCATTCCCTAAACCCTAGCGCATCTCCTATGTGGCCCACGCACCACTTAAGTACCTCATCACCCATACTCACTCCTGGTTAACGCATACACACTCCTAATTCTCCCTAGTTCACTCGCCCTCCACTCCTCATAACTACCCTTTTACTTACCGCCACTCCCCTTCACTCCCACGCATATCCTCCTCATCTAGTGCGCCACTCCCTCATCCCCACGCTTTACCTAAACCCTAAACCTAACCCTAAGCACATGCATCACTTGGGAATCATCACCCCTTCTTCTATTTAAGAGATTTTGACCTCTCCCATTAGCTAGTTGAGTCTTGGGAAAAGAAGTATTGTAATATTTTGTAAGCATTGGAATAAAAAAGTCTTTGGAGCAATATTGGTGTGGACTCAAATGTGTGGTTGTTTTGACCTAAATGCAAACAGTGTATGAGGTAACATGTATTGATTAATTTTTTGATCTTATTCTCTATTGTTAAAGTCTAATGAGTATGTTATCATATAATTAGGTAAGAGTATTCTAGGTTGATTCCTCTTATTTCCCTTTTTACTTTATAGACTCTTAAATGCATGTTTCATTTTCGATTAAATCTAACATGCTTTGTGAGTTGTATGTGTAGGGAAGGTCTTTAACAATTTTGTTCAGGATTGAAGCATTATTACAGGTTCCTCAAGGTGGAGGATTGGAAGATGGTGGTTTCCATTGTCATCGTCCAAAGTTTCTGAGATCAAGCGCCCTCTTGTCCATTACCAAGAGAACCCCATAGCCCAAAGTTCCAAGCTCAGACGAAAACTCCATAAATTGTTAAAATCTCTCTTCCTTACTCTTTTCTTCAATTGAACGCAAGTTAGAATAAGTCAATATTGTATTTTCAACATCTAAAGGCTGCATGCATGTGTTTCCTAGATCTGATTATAATTTGTCATTTTTTAAAGGTAGATCTAGGTGAAGTTTGAAGCAATTTACTTTGTCTTTTCATCTTTTAGATCAATATTTTTTTTCTTAGCTTAAGTTGTTTATAAATATGTTTAAAGATTGTATGCTTTTTTTCCTAAAACAACAAACAAAAGTCTTTAAAAAGAGCCTAGTTTAGGATTGTTTAAAGCCTCAAAAGCCTTAAAAAAAATTACCTTTTTGCCTTAGAAATTTTGGTAAAATTATTTAGTTGTTTAAACTTCTTTCCTAGTGTTCCTAACTTATTTTGTTTGCTCTTTTGTTACAACAAGTACAGATCCAAGAAGAGGTTCCGCTCGTTTTGGGTGAAATTCAAGGCTTTCAGGGACCCTGGGGGGTTGTGACTTCACCAAAAATGAAGTGTTTGTTCTTATCTTCTCCTCTTGTACTCCTCTCAATGATCCATTAATAAGGATCCATTTTCTTCTAAGAGAGATAAAATCTCAAAGAGAACTCTAAGTTCTCCGTTGTAATAAGTAATAAAAGTGGGCCCTTTGTGCCCAGTTTATTCATCCCCTTAGGGGGATTTGTGTTGTGGTTTGTCTTTTGTCTCTTTTGATTTGTGCATGCTTAAAGATTTAACAATAAAATACACAAGTCAAATATATCAAACACACTACAACACTCTAACTTCATGCATGTTTAAATTGTTTCTCATATTTTCATGCAATTTTAGTTTCAAGTAATCTTCCTTCTTTTAATCAGTTTTGCAACAACATCTTCAAGCAATATCTTGTTTATCTCTCTCTCAAATACAAAGAAAGATATATAAAATTATGTGTTTCAATTCATTTCTTTGTTTTCTTTCAAGTGTTTACACAAGTGCCTCAATTACAAAGTAGGGTGTGTGATCTATCTTTTCATTTTCATCAAAGTAATTGAACCTTGCTAGTATATTTAGGGAAATCTCTGAGTGGTACTATTAGTCTAAAACCCCTACCTGGGTGGAGTGTGTCAAATCACCTGGTAACTCGCCTTGTTGGATCTGTGGTACACCCAGTAGGCAACGTTTTAGATTGGTGAATACTACATAAGGGGGCCAAACACTTTCATTAATTAATTACAAAATTAACCTTAATAAAATTTTCGATCTACACTGCCCACGACTCCCTTTAAGGCACTGGTTAAAACATACTATTTATCTTTCTTATGTGAACAGTTTTATTTATGCATGTTATAAAATCTCTCTTATGCTCTTGATTATTGCAGATGTTGTATCCTTTTATATATAAATGTTTCATGAGAAAATATTATTTATGATGATAAATGCTAAGTGGTGAATGATCAAATTTTATTTTCAACAATAAACTCCTAGGCTAAAGTGTTTTTATTTCTTAGTTTAGAAATCCTTAGTTTTATTTTTATAGGGACTACCCCCTTTGGCTTCTCTAGGAGTTGGCCTAGACGAAGGAGTTGAGGATCAGTTGACAACACCTTGACTTGAGACTTGGCCCCAAGGACACACTAAGTGGATTGAATATTTCTTCCACATTACCCCAAGTTTGTATTAGGACGACAACACTGTGTATAGTTCCAGGATGGACACGTGTTATTTGTTCCCAAAAGATCTATCTTCAAATCAACTGTGGTTATTGTAGTTAGAGAGAGCAACTTGTATAGGTTGAAGGGATAGCCTATGCGAGCTATGGCCAACAATAGAAAAGTGATAAAGGTCGGGAGAAGGTAGCTCTGGAGGTGGTGTGGACTCAGAGGGAGTCAGGATATTCATAGGGAGTTCAACTTCAGAGGGATTCAAGAGGCCCAGAGGGGAGTTAGTCATTTAGACGGAGAAGTCTACCTTCAGGTTCAGATGGGAGAGAGACATTTTCCAAGACTAAGAGAAAGGTATCATTGGTTGAGGAAGCTAGGCAGGAGGCTCAGAAGCGGGAAGCTTCTAGGAGCAACATGTCTTCCCAGGAGGGACCGTTCCATACAATAGGATTTGTTTTCATGATAGAGGAAGTCATTGATCCGTAGGATTGGACTACAGTTGTGGTAGCAGATCCAGTGTAGAAGGAAAAGATACTTCCAGTATGGGAGATAATGATACTTCCAGATTATGGAGGATGGAATACCTCCCTCGCTAAGAGGGGGTGTTGACTCTTTTTGTCGCTTCGAGAGGTATTCCCACTGGTGGCCTTGGTGTCGGGCATGTGGGAATCTTCGTTGGTACCACGACTTTTTCGTTTGGTGAAAAACCCTTGGATTGAAGCTTGGGGCTTCATGGGATTGTTGATATGCATTGGGGGCTTGTGTTGGGGTGTCACACCCACAAGGAGGAATACATAATTCTAATTTAATGTCGAGTTTAGTGGAGGGATCCTTAGAGTAAGCTAAGGGATTTTAAACTCACATTAGAATCCTATAAAAGGAGAGGAGAGGTGACAATCTCATTGTGACATCATGGAGTTAGCATAAGTGAGTTAGCATTTATGCTAGGAGGCTTGGTGATTTCGGGAATGGTAATTCTGCACTTTGGCAAATCTGGCCTAACATTCTTGGACATTCTTTCTCTTCAGCTTTTCATCCTAGAAGGACATCTGCACATGGGAAGAGAGGTCGCATGAGTGAAGAGGAGGAGGAGAGAGAAAGGTTGCACATGTGAGAGAGATGAGCAGGTCGCACATGTGGAAGGAGCAATATGTATGTACAACCGCACATATGGTATGGAACAGTTTGTACAGACACATGTGTGACCAATACCGTACAAACGCACGTGTGAGAGGGTTTCAGACCGTACGAGTGAATTTTCTAGGCAGTACAACAAGTCATTACGGCTGATGTCAGCAAGCCGTATAGCAGGCCTGCAGCAAATTTGTAAGTGCAAATTTATCCCGGGTATTTTGATGATATTTTGTGGTTTTGTCCTCAGATTTAGTGTTTTTGTGATTGTTGGGAGGACTGATTTTTCCCTGAGGAAATTTTGAATTTGACAGTTTACAAAACTAAAATTTTGTGTATCATATGTATGGAAAATTTCTCTCTCATCTTTATGTTTCCGCTGCTGTAATTTTCTGTCATAATTTCAGTGTAAAATTATTTAGTGATAATAGCCCTAGGGTTTATAGTTTGGGTCACTTGGAAATAATTTTCAGATCTGAAATTAGTTTCATAAATTTGATAGAAATCAATGTGGATAACAATAGATGTAATAAATGTGTGAATAATGATAGCTAGTATGATATTATTATAGTGAGAATGAGGGCCTTATATATACCCACGCAGGGGTGCTCTTTCGTGAAGAGATGCGACCCTCATTATGAGGTGTCTCTTTATTAGTAATTATTAATTATTTGTTTATTAATTTTGTTGAATTTTTAAAGATGACTCAAGCACATGTACTTTATTTTTGTTTTAGCATGAACTTGAACCATAAACAGTGCAACAACAATACAATAGATGCAGTAAACCAAGATCACAAGAAGAATAACCATGCGCAAGACACTAGAAATTATCCACGGAAAACCCTTCTCAACCAAGGAAAAAACCCAACAAACCTTTTTCTATATTGCCAAGAGAAGAAACTCTCTCCATCGAAAATATAGAGGCCAACAATGGTGGCCCTCAAGACAAAACCCTAGAAACGTGTGCACTAAATTACAACTCTCCAATTTCAGACCATGCGTTGAGTGTGTATGAGTGAGATGATCCTCAATGGGGATCTATCTCTCTAATATATACATGACCTAACTCAACGAATAGACATGTCACTTGGCACAATAGGGTTGACTTGTACAACTCAATAATATAATTAATCTTTTATGCAATACTAATTATCTTTACATAGTAGGGCCGACTTGTACCCTTCACAATACAAATTAGGGTTTCATAACACTCTTACTCTTTGAAAATATATAAAGGACTTTCACACACATCCTCTAGTGCTCTGCCACTAGGCACAAGTCCACATGTGCTCAACCATAGGGGATGTCACTCTCAATATATCGACTCAAATAAATCCATAGGAGTAAAAACTGGAGAGCCATCTCAAGTCAACTCAACTAAGTCCATAGGAGTACAATAGGAGACCATATCAAGTCATCTCAACTCAGTCCAGAGGAGCATGACAGGAGACCAACACAAGTTATCTCAACTCAGCCCAAAGGAGTACGACTAGCCTATCACATAGGCATTCTCACAGATTATCTCAACTCAGTCCATAGGAGAATGATCTGGAGAATGTCTCATGAAGTTGAAATCATCAACACTCCCTCTCAGCTACGGAGGCATTCTCCATCAGGCCAAGTATCTTATGGAAGTACTCGAACTTAGTCCTGGCAAGCGGTTTGGTGAAGACATCTGCAACTTTCTTGTGTGTAGAAAGGTATTGCACATGTACTGCTTTCCTATGCACCATATCTATGATGTAATGGTATTTGATCTCAATGTGTTTCGATTTATTGTGAAACACGTGATTCTTTGAGAGCTTCACACAGCTCTTGTTATCACAATGGATAATGGTGGAATCCATCTCATGTCCAAATAAATCTGCAAGGAGATTGCAAAGCCACACTGCATCTCGAAATTCCACACATAATGCAATGTACTCTGCTTCGACGGTACTCAAAGCCACAGAATTTTGTTTCCTATTGCACCAGGAAACCATGGCAGATCCCAAAGTAAAACAACAACCAGAGGTGCTCTTTTGGTCCACTGCGCTCCCTACCCAATCGGCATCGGCATATCCTTGCAATATCATTTCTACACTAGAGGCATATCTATGTCCATAACCAACTGTGCCTCGTAAATATCTCAACACATGCCTCGCTGCTATCCAGTGTGTCTGTCTCGACTGACTCATAAACTGACTGAGTACACTCACTGCATAGAATATACCAGGTCTGGTGTTAACTAGATACATCAATGATCCAAACCATTGTCTATAAATATGTGGATCAATCTTGCATGAATCGGAAGAAGTGTCGCTCAGTTTCTTCAGATTCATCGCCATCGGTGTAGGCATGGGCTTGCAGTCTATCATCCAGAAATTTTTCAATATATCCACTGTGTATTTCCCCTGACTCGAGAGAATCTCATCAGTCCTCTACCACACTTCTAGTCCCAAGAAGTAGTGCATCATACCAAGGCCCTTCATCTTGAATTCAAAATCCAATGCATGCTTCCATTCAACAATAAGGCTTTCTGAACTGGTGAGGAATAAGTCATCGACATATAGGACCAAAATCAAGCACTCATCACCAACACTGTTGTAGTATAGATTGGGATCAACAACACTCTTTTTGAAGCACAAACTCATTAAGTATCCTTCAATCTTCTCATACCATGCACGAGGCGCCTACTTTAGTCCATACATGGATTTTTTCAACCTGCACACGTGAGACTCCTCGTGTATCATGAGTCCGTCTGGCTACTCAATGTAAACTTCTTCCTCAATCTCTCCATTGAGAAAGGTTGTCTTCACATCCATCTAATGTAGTCTCCAACCCATGGATATTTCAAGGGAAATAATCGTACGGATGGAAGTGTATCGAGAAATAGGAGCAAATGTCTCCTCATAATCTATTCTCTCCACCTAAGAGAATCCTCTAGCCACAAATCTCATTTTGTACTTCTCAACACTTCCATCAGCTGTATGTTTGATCTTATAGATCCACTTGGAAGTCACTACAAACTTCCCTTTCGGTCTCGGAACAATATCCCACACATCATTCTTCTTGATGGATTGATACTCTTCGGTCATGGCATCTTGCCAAACCTGTTGACCTGCTGCATCTCCATGACAAGGAGGCTCGGTATCAATGATGTGGCTCATAGTTGAAACATAGATCGAAAATCTCTATGGTATCTTTCTCTCTCAGAATGTACCACGAGGAGATGCATGTCCCTCTGCCTCCTGCAAAGTCTTTCGAGCCCATGTAGGCCTCTTCTGGCCTACTTCAATGTCTCTGGGAACATCAACTGGAGCTACGGGATCAACTGGATCAATAACTGTCTCCCTCTAAACTATTGAAGGGGGAGAAGGTACTGTCTCTTCTTTATTCTTGTTGTCAATCTCCATCTGAGATTCTCTAGATCTTCGGAAGGCTATCTCTTCCTCAAAGGTGACATCTTTGCTAACCTTGATTTGTCTCTAACCAGGGATGTATATCTAGTATACCTTTGAAGATTCACTAAACCCCACAAATTATGCTAGCTCTACTTTCTTCTCAAACAGTTTGACTCCCTTTGAGTCAAGTCGCTCCCTCTGAAGTCTGAAGGATAAACATTTTTCCTGGAGGAAATTTTGACATCATCATTTTCCTGTGTTGTTATCTTGGAGACATCCCATGCCTTCTCAGGTCCTCTACTACCTCTACAGTACTTTATTAAGCAAGGAGAAATATGGGCTCCCATACCAGGGATCATGGCCCTTCAATAATGAAGTAAGAAATCTATCCTCCTGTAGGGATAACAACCAAAATGGCCTCTTGTACTAGGATAATATACAACCAAGAAAATTTGGACTCCTGTACCAAGGATAATGGTCCAATTCATGAGGACTCCCATACCAGGGATAATACCCTTCATTATCAAATGCAAGCTACTTTAGAGTAATGGTGAAATCAAATAAGGAATGTAGTCCAAAACTTACCTTAGTGATCTACAATCATGCTCAATATTGCTTTTGGTCCTCCTGAGAAGGCTGAGATGTAGAAGAGTTCCTCATTGTTCTTTCTTGCATTCATTGACTTCTTTTGAGGTGGCTTATGTTGCTTTCCTTTCTTCCACAAAGGACAATGATTCACATAGTGACAAGGGCTTGATCATAATGGGAACCTTACACATCATTAGTTGCTAGTCTAGTCTCCTCAATATTCACTAAAGCTTGAATACGATGCACTTATAGTACACACCCAAAAGTTATGGAAAGGATCATTCTTGAAACAAGTTTTCAAAAACTTACTTCCTATAGCAAGACTGAAATTTGTGCCCAAGATGAATCTAAAATTTGGCCTAGATGCTCCACAATCTTCGCTTGGTTATGAAAAATATGGCTCCAAACTTCACCCTCAAACTTCGCATGAAGTATGCCTCATTGCTTCAGAAAATTCGGCCTGCAGAATATCTCAGATTTTCCCTTATCTCTTTCAAGGAATGGGCCTCAGAACAAGCTTGGAGTTCACTTCATATTTGGATTTGTTCACGTGAATCTAGCCTCAGACCTGCCACAGAGCTGCGTCAGATCCACCATAGAGACTGCCTCAAAAACACCACAGGACTGCCTCAGATTTACCTCAAAATCTGCATCAGAAGTCACTTTAAAATTGCCTCGGGTTTCTTGTTGTCATAGCCTCAGATCTGCCACAAAAACTGCCTCCAAGATACCTCAAAGCCTACCTAAGATTTGCCTCAAAATTTGGTCTATAATTTTGTTAGGGGATGGTTTAATTATCTGGTTAAGTCTGTAGTTAGGGCTCCTTCTAGTTGTGACAACCCTAGAGGGGCTTCTCCATGCTGTGGTTTCCCTTTTAAGACTCTAATCAAGGCTCAACCAAGGATAATAGGCTTACGACCAGTCCTAAACTTCACAGAAGGTATGGCCCTTTCCTTACACCAACGAAAAGGGTTTCACAGCTCTCAAAATTCCACGGCCTGCCTTCATTGATTGTGCAATAGGTCATATTCAAGAACACTGCTCTGAAACCATGTTGAATTTTTAAAGATGACTCAAGCACATGTATTTTATTTTTGTTTTAGCATGAACTTGAACCATAAACAGTGCAACAACAATATAATAGTTGCAGTAAACCAAGATCACAAGAAGAACAACCATGCACAAGACACCGGAAATTATCCTGGGAAAACCCTTCTCAACCAAGGGAAAAACCCAACAACCCTTTGCTATATTTCCAAGAGAAGAAACCCTCTCCACCGAAAATATAGATGCCAACAATGGTGGCCCTCAAGACAAAACCCTAACGCACACAACGGGGTGCTCTATGATCGAGAAAGATATCACCTATAAAATTGTGCACTAAATTACATCTCTCCATTTTCAGACCATGCGTTGAGTGTGTATGAGTGGATGATCCTCAATGGGGATCTATCTCTCTAATATATACATGACCTAACTCAACGAATAAACATGTCACTTGGCACAATAGGGTTGACTTGTACAACTCAATAATATAATTAATCTTTTACACAATATCAATTATCTTTACATAGTAGGGACGATTTGTACCCTTCACAATACAAATTAGGGTTTCACAATAGTCTTACTCTTTGACAATATAAAAAGGGGTATCACACACATCCTTTAGTGCTCTGCCACTAGGTACAAGTCCACATGTTCTCAACCACATGGGATGTCACTCTCAACAGATCAACTCAACTAAATCAATAGGAGTACGAACTAGAGAGCAACTCAATCCAGAGGAGTACGACTAGCCTATCACATAGGCCTTCTCAAATATTATCTCAACTCAGTCCAGAGGAGAATGATCTGGAGAATGTCTCATGAAGCTGCAATCATCAACAGATTTTGTATTATATTTATATTTATGTCTATTACATTGCCTCCCCCTTAATAAATGTAAAATATAATTAATATTAATTATCTTTTACATTTATTATTAAACATATTAAGGTGGGATCGACCTATACCCTTTATATAACAATTAGTGTTACAGGTAGGTCTGACTCTTGAATAGTATATAGCAAAGGATTTGATACACACACTAGTGCTCATCCACTAGGGGCACATCCATAGGGATGTCATAGCTTTGATTCACTGCATTACACAGAGGAACCAAGTCTTCACACGTTCACCTGTGCTCATCCACAGGCACATCCACTCTACAGATTTGCTTTCCCACTACCACCGACAAGAGAATCATCTGGAGTCTTCTCGTCAACTATGTTGCTCAAAGGAGGCTATCACATCATCTTCATTTATGTTCACATGATGATGTGACCAACACTTTTGGGATTTCACACGTTCACCTTGTGCTCAGCCACATGCATGTCCTAACTCAATAGATCGCTTTTCCACCGTATAATCATCTAGAGTTCTTCTCACTCACGTCATGAAGGAGGTCATATCTACGTTCCTAGATCTGTCTCAGGCAGGAACCACAAACCCTTCTTAGGGATTTCTCTCATGTTTGTAAGATGAGAGAAAGACTCATATAGCTGCTATGTTCCACATCTCACAGGTTTGTAAGCTGGAGGATGTCTCCCATAGATGCATTCATCAACACTCCCTCTCAGTTAGGGAGGCATTCTTTATCATGCGAAGTCTCACACGGATGTATTTTGAATTTTTTCTTGGCTGAAGTTATCGGCACTCTCTCTCAACTAGGGAGCCATTCTTCACGAAGTTAATTTGGTGAATATATCTGCAATCTTCTCATGTAGGAAGGTACTGCATATGTACGATTTTCCTCTGCATCATATCTTTGAGATAAGGATGTTTCATCTCATTGTATTTCGATCCATTAGGAAAAACTCAGTTCTCAAGGAGATTTTACTCACGGATTTTGGTCATCATCATGGGATCCATCTCATGGTCAAGTAAATCTGTTAGAAGCTTTTGAAGCCACATTGCTTTGCATACTTGATGCTTATATACTCTGCCTTTGTGGTACTCAAGGCCACAGAGTTTTTTTTTTCTGCTACATCAAGAAACCATGGAAAACTTCACGGTAGAACATCAACTGGATGTGTTCTTTCGGTCCATTGTACTTTCTGCTCAATCTAAATCGGTATATCCTGCAAACTTAGTTTCACACTAGAGGCATATCTCAGGCCATATCCATCTGTGCCTTGTATATATCTCAATACATGTTTTGTTGTTGTCTACTGAGTGTGTCTTGGTTGACTCATGAAATGACTAGGCACATTCACTGCATGGTATGAATCCAATTCGGTGTTAACCAGATACATTACTGATCCAATCAGTTGTCGATCAGTCTCTTCTGAATCATCATCAATCTTCTTCTTTAAATCCATCACGGTGGATTTTGCATTTTTTCATACTGAACTTCTTTAATATTTACACTGTATATTTTCCTTGACTCAGGAAAATCTTATCGGTCCTCTGTCATACTTCTTGTCCCAAGAAGTAGTGCATCATACTCAGATTCTTCATATCGATTTCAGAAGTCAAGGATTACTTGTATCCAACAACAATGCTTTCTGAATAAGTCATCAGGATCAGGTTCTCGTCACCAACACTATATAGGTTTGGATCAACAATGCTCTTGTTGAAATCCAAACTCATCAAGAATCTATTTATCTGATATAGTTTCCAACTCATAGATGGTAGTATGGATGGAAGTGTATCGGTTCACTGGGTCAAGTGTCTCATCATAGACAACTCCCTCTGTTTATGAGAAACCTTTGTCTATAGATCTCTTTTTGTATTTCTCGATACTTCCATCAACTACATGCTTGATCTTAAAGATCCACTTGGAAGTTACCATAGACTTCCCTTTCTGGTCCCTGAATAATATCTTATGCATCATTCTTTAAGATATACTGGTATTCTTCTTTTATGGCATCTTATCATACTAGTTCTCTTGTTGCTTCTCTAAGACAAGGAGTCTCATCATCAATGAAGTGGCTCGTGACTGAAGGATAGCTCGAAAATCTCTTTTGCTTTCTCGGAATGCGCCTTGAGAGGCTTGTATGTTTCTCTGCCTCTTGCAGAGTGAGTCTAGGTAGGCATTTTATGCCTTACTGCAATATCTCTGAACATATCAACTAGAGATCCTGGATAACCTGGAGTAATGTCTGTCTCCCTCTGAATTGCTGAAAGGGAAGAAGGTATTGTCTCACTGTCAATCTCCATCTGAGATTCTCTAGTTCTTTGAAAAACTATCTCTTCTTCAAGGACAACGTCTATGCTTGTCTTAATTTGTCTCTTACTAGAGATGTCTTTGAAGATTCATTGTATCCTTTCTTCCTAAAGGATCTAACTTGGACTTATTCTCTTTGGGTACATGAATGTATATGGTCATGTACATAGTCTACTTCATATCTCATCTAATATGTTTCCTTTTGCAACCTTCACTATGGCTTCCTCAAGGTTATCACCTGTGACCTGAACAAGTTCAACAAAACAACAAGCAAGAATAATACTCTTTTGACAAGAAAGAATAATACTCTTTTGATAATACCATATTGAGCAGTTGAACCTTCGTCACGAGATTCTTCTTGGGCTTGGATGTTAGGAGAGCTCGATCTGATCACTCCAAAGATCCTCCTATGGTCACCCAGTGAGGCTCCCTTTAAATCTGGGCACTCTCTAGAGTACATCATCAGGGTCTGCATTGGCTCCTAGACAGTGATAGTCGATGACATAGATGTATCTACTTTCTCTGCAGCTACTTCTATTTCCAGCATTGATGTTGAGTAGTGGTTCCTCTCCGGGGTTTGTCATTTCAGTTCATCCTTTATCATGATTTTCTCTTTGCTCATGTGTCATTTGTATCTTTTATTATGTTAACATTTTAGCATTTAGGAGTGATATAGCCACTCTGGTAGTACAACGTGACTGATTGTATTCGCTAGTCCCATTGACCTAATCCTTAATCATTTGTGGACTAATAATAAAATTATTTCAGTTCATCCTTTATCATGCTTTTCTCTTTCCTCATGTGTCATTTGTATCTTTTATTATGTTAACATTATTTTAGCATTTAGGAGTGATTTCCTCATGTTTCATTTGTATCTTTTATTATGTTAACATTATTTTAGCATTTAGGAGTGATATAGACACTCCGATAGTCCAATGTGATCGATTGTATTCTCTAGTTCCATTGACCTAATCCTTGGTCATTTGTGGACTAATAAAATTATCTTATCTCATCAAGGAAATGTTCGATCTTGAGTCAAGCAAGGCAACGGGACAATGACCTAATCATGTTCGAGCTTGAGTCAAGCAAGGAAGCAGGCCAATGACTTGATCCTTGGTCATTTGTGGACTAATAAAATTATCTTATCTGATCAGGTAAATGTTCGAGCCTGAGTCAAGGAAGGCATTAGGCCAATTTAAGAGATTTAGAGTTTGAGTTGTAGTGAGCTGATGTGAGCCTAGAAAATTCTGGCAACAAAGATTTACTCTTTGATGGGTATTGTGGTAACGGAGCTATGTTGTTGATGGTCAGATAATCTGCTACATTTTTTAAAATAATAATGTCATTTACATGAATTTTAAATAATGGGTATTCTAAATTTTATGGCAGGGATTAAATTTGCACCATTTGTCTTCTAAAAGTATGGAATAATCAGAATAAACTATGCATTAACTTGTTCTTGTTTTTAACTGATGATATAGTCATTATTTTTGGTTCTTATGCATCATTTAAATCTGACCTATTGTTTGTTGAATTATTTATTTTGTTTTTTACGTGTCCTGCAGATGCACAAGAAGCCCATTGAGGCACCCAAGAAGCCAGAGAATGCTCCTTTTCTTTTGCCATCATTGAGTACACTATCTGGAGAGAGGATTTTAATCCCTAACTCTATCACAGTTTCAACCAATAATTTATTTTTCATTGCAGTTCATATGAAGAGAGATTTATGGTTAAGAACATGTGTTTCTTCCTAAGAGGTCACAAGTTCAAATCCATAGAGGGGTAGGGTATGTATACCTCCATAGACTTTACTAGTAAAATCGTTGGGTGGAGGAGGTCTCATACACCAATTTGGTGTCTGGCTTGGCCGTGACCTTAAAAATAGATTTATTATTATTATTATTATTATGAGAGTTGGTTTTAGTTTGCTTGTCTATCCCTCCAATGAATATAAAGTGTAAATTGTGTTACTACAACAATGGAGTGCTTACTATGCCATATGTTATCAATATTTGAGGGATTTTTGATGGGCATAATTGGCATGAAGTTGTTCTGTAGGTTGTTGAGTTCCTACTTTTATTCCTTTGATCTTTTGTTAGTTAGTTGAGAATAGTAGCAAGGTAGTAAGAGCCTAGATACAAGCTTTCAAATTGCAAGGTGTATGATTACATTTCTTATCCTTCACGGTTTTGACGAAATAATTTATTTTCAATGCAATTCATTCGAAGAGGGATTTATGAGAGTCGGTTTCAATTTACTTGTCTATCCCTCCAGTGAATATAAAGTGTAAATTGTGTGTTACAACAACAATGGAGCAAAAATTGCTTACTACAACCTTTGTTATAAATTTTTGAGGTCTTTTTGATGGGCATAATTTCCATGGAGTTGTTCTTGTAGGTTGTTGAGTTCCCAGGTTTGTTCCTTTGATCTTTTGTTGGTTAGCTAAGAATAGTAGCAAGGTTTTTTTGCTTATAGTTTACTCTGTTTTTCAGTTCAAATTATAATAAGTTAGTGTAAAATATGATATTGTGTTATGTACCCAGTGACACATTTCAATGTAGTTATTGTTTTTCAACTTTTGGTTACACTCCAAGGAAAGTTTTAATACTAGTTTGGTTTTGATAAACTACATTTTCATTATGGCCCATCTAAATCCAACAAAACATTACTATAAGATAAGATAAGATAAATGTGTATTAATGTCTGACAAATGACCACTAAAGTAGGTCAATGGGACTATTAGGTACAATGATGTCTATACAAAGTGAGAGTGCTAAAGTGGTTCCTATATAAAACCAAAAGGAAGGAAGTAAAATAGACTATAAGTCTAATCTAAAAACCTAGAGAGTTGACTCCAAAAGTGGAGAGATGTACAAGGTGAGAAGATCTAGCATCTCTCGAATGGGGTGCCACGTAGCCTGCCCAGGACCCAAGCTATAAATATGGTAGGTCGCCACCCTTCACCTCAGTCTTGAATGATGGGCGACCATTATTGCCTGCAGAGAATTGGAGGACAACTCCCTCGAGTTAGGATAATGGTGACACCAATTTTTAATGGAAGAGGTTGGGAGGGTACAGGGGTCATGTCGGCCCGAGACTTATCTCTCCCACTCAGATGGGGTTGGAACCACTTCTCTTTCGCACAACACCACCATGATTTCTATGAGAATGGGACCAACGAGCAGTGGGTATTCATAGCGGTCACTCAGTGAATTCTCATCCCTCCTGGCCTAGCCATGTCGAGGGAGAGGGGCAAGCCAAGGCGTGACCTAGCCTGGTATAGTTTAGCAGCCCGACAATGACGAGTGTAGTAGTTGGAAAGAGCCTTGTCCATATCCTGGACTCAACGCTTGGAGAAGCCAAGAACTCCACCAATGGCTTATGTTGAGGAGGTGATTCAGGAGGAACCCACCCAGGTTCCTCTGGAATCCCTCCTCTTCACAGTTCTAGATGATTTGCAGTTCCCCAACCACAACACAGTGAGCACAAGCGCCCAGGATGCCATGGAGGGCATCACTTGTATAGTTGAGGAGGAATTCCCAGGGGAATTCCTCCACTTGGATTCAAATGTTTCAATTCAGGACACTGAAAACCAAATTGGGATAGAGGTGGAGCGTTCATGGCTGAGGAAATTGGCACCGTGCAGGAGGACATGGACGTCACGATGGAGGGACACCCAGTGTTGGCACCTCCACCGCTCACTGCAATCCCTGAATTTCACCCTGCTCTGTCACCTCTCTTCAAATCGAAGCAACTAGAGCTCATATTTGAGCTAAGAAGTGAAATGGCAGACCAAATCCACCGGGACACCCTCATGAGTCAGCGGATCGACATGCTTTAAGAGGCATTCTCGAATGCACCAACAACTCAACATTGCTCGACCTGTGTGAGTGCTTTTGTGCTCCAGCCCAAGGACGACCCTTTCAACGGAGCTCATGACGACATACCCCTAGGTGATAATGTGTAATCTATGGTTCTTTTCTATGGATACCTCGTACAATCTCTTCCCAGATCTTTGTATTGGCACGATTCAGATTTACAATTTTGTTCTTTTTTTTTCCAGTTGGTAGCTTGTCTTAGATTCCTAGAATAGGTCTGTAAGAACATAAATCTGCCACCTACTCTGGTTTCCATCTGGCAGGGCATATGGAGGATAGCTCTTTTGACTGAAAATATCAGAGTCTACCACCTACTCCAGTTTCCGCTAATTTAGCGGAACAGGTGGCAAACTGATGACATGTGGCATTTTTATATTATAAAAGCACAGTAATAGGAAACATCCATTTTTATTTACAAAAAAAAAGAGATCTAGCATCTATGATGCTAGTGGTATGAGGCTACTCTGGTCCACTAGAACCATCTATCTTAACATCTAATTCCAAATGAAGAAAACTAAATATACATGTATGTTTTGAAGAAGAATCAAAAGAGGAGTTGGAATGACTATTGTGTTGTTGTCTGGAAGGAAGATCTCATATGGCGAATGGTCTGTTTGCTAATATGAGGTCTAGTTTGGCGACACCGTTGGGGTCCCATGGGTGTAGAAATAGTGCCCCATATCCTCACTGATCTAGGATCATATCTATCCCTATGTTTCTTGGTGCCCCTAGTCAGGAGCACCGTAAAAAAGGAAGTGATCCACTGGGTGGGAGCTCGTTGAAGGTGTGCATGTGGCTAGAGGATAGAAGAGTAGAGACAAAGGACTTACTGCATGTATAAGGCCAAGTACATCTAGTCGGGGTACCTAAAGAAGTTACCAAGTGTCTCTAGCTCTCTAAAGAGACAACAAGACCATACTTGGATCTATAGATGTAAGCAAAGTGATGCTTGAATTTTAATTAGCTATTAGTCGAATCCTTAGAGATTGTCACATATTGAAGCATGGATTACAAGATGGGAAAGTTTTTTGTATAGTTGGGGTAGCAATTGAAAGTGTGAGAAATGATATGATAACCTCATCATGGAGAACAAATCATGTATGGAAAGGAATTGAATATAGATGAGGATTTCTAATGGAGTAGAACAAAATTTGGATGAAAATGAGCAAAGTTGTATTGATTAAAATGAGCAAAGTTAGACCTATGAAATTTCTATGAATTTAGTTGTCAGAGTATTTATAGCCAAGAAAATTAGTATGATGCAAAGATAAATGAGAGAGTATGAGAAATATAGGCGAAAGTCTCCAAACATAGAGAAATTCAGTGTCAAGGGAGGTTAAGAGAAATTCTTGCCACAAAATTCTAATGTAGAAAATAGTTATGATTGAAAAAAAACAACTACATGTCCTTGTTTTAAAGGAAGAGATGAATATCTTTCCATGGAAGTGTGATCCCAAAAGATCTTTTAAATGACTATGGTTGAGTTATTAAACATGTGTTATTTAACCAATTAGGAAGCGTAATGAAAGAGGAAGAATATATGAGAAGTTATCACAGCCATATAAACATGTACAGAACTGAAATGAAGCACAAAACAACAAAAAACCATAACACCAATGTGATAACAAAGTTCGACAATCTCGCCTACATCTTCGAGCCTTTGTCTCGGTGGGTGAGGCTTTCTTATTTTTGTTAAAAGCTCAATAAGTACATCAAATTAGTGCCAAAAGGTTACAAAACTAATCTGGTCTTGTTCTACCATATCTCTAGAACCCAACAGAAGAATCGACACTCAAATCGGATGACCGGAGCTCCCAGAAATGGCTCGCAAAGGTGCACTCCTTAACAGCTTCCCTGCATAAAAATGGCTTTGGTTTGGCAAATCTTCAGAATAAACCTCCTTTGAATATCTTCCCATGGCCTTAAGAAGGCCTGGTTTATATAGATCTGAAGTTGGTAACCATCTCCTAACTTCCCCCCAAGATCTGGCCTCAAAAAGGGCCCAATATCCCCCAATATTGGCCAAAATCTCCAAAAACATGCCTAAAAATCACTGAAAAATCATATTCTATGGTTAAAAAAACTATTTTGCAAAATATTTTGGCTAAGCCACTTTTTCTGGGCGTCTGCCCCCTCTGCATGGTCACATGAATACATGTGGCCAAGCGTCATCCCCCTAGGGGCTGTGCGCTGACCCCTTCTCCATAAATACTGGTCACATGTCACTATTCCATGGGACCTAGTCCCAAACCCTTCACGCTAGCAACCAACACACGGGTCATATGGCATACAACGAGAACCAGGGGCTAACCCCTATCCACCTCCATGTCGAACGGTTTAAGGCTAAAACCTTGGTCACGTTACAACGCTTGTATGTTACGTCGAGGGATGGGGTGTTATCCATCTGTGCCAAAGGGAAGAACCCAGGTCTCATCGCGTGGTCTCGTGGTATAGTTACGCTGAGGGTTGGGGCTAGGCCCCAGCCCTCCTCCGCCTGAAATCCAACATTTACCAAATGCAGGCGAGTTGGCTAGCCCAGCCCTGCCAAACCCTTGCCTGATGGATAGGTCTAAGGTTTGAAACTTGTCCGCTCCATTAAATTTTTCAAATGCACCAACAACCAATCCATGGGTGCCATGTGTCAGCCCATGTCTGGGCCACATGGCACCACGTCACTCGTCCAACTGGATGCCAAGTGTCCAATATGAATTTTCCAAGTTGCCACATCATCTGCCCTGTCACCGACCACTGCCACATGTCACTACTGCAAGGGTGACACATTTCACTAGTCACTGATTGGACCCCTATACCCATTGACGTCACATGTTTGTACGCCCAGACACCCTGCCACGTGTCACCTCTAAAAGATGCCATGCCAGCTGTACAGAATCTACCACGTCTGTGCCAAATGTGCTGCCATGTCAGTTGTATAGTCAGCTGCCACATGGCACTGTACAGACTATACAGTCAACATTTTGTTTCCATGTTTGGAAAAACGAACAGATCACCATAAATTGAGCATACGATGTTTGTTTGAGCTCGTTCAAGTTGTGTTGGGTTCGTATCGATGAGGCCTACGCACATGTCCGTTTTGAAGTCATTATGAGAACATTTATTTTTAGGCCTTTCTGAGCCCCATCAAGCTCCTGGATCTGATTTTGGATCATAGTAAGACATATTTCACAATGATATCAGCTTTAATGAGTTTCAAATATTTTATACATGTTTAGTGTTAGAGTTTGGCTAAAAAGTGGAAGTTATTTTTACTCAATTGCATTAACAAAGAGGTAACAAGTAGGTTCTTTTGAGTAAGTAATGAAACAATATATAGTAATCAAAACAATAGTTGTAAATATAGGGTTTAAATAGGATTTTGAAAATTGAAGTCAAAAACCAATTCAATAGATGACTTTTTATGGACAAGGTTTTTGAAGGCTATTCATTGAACACCATTCAAAATGAATACGAAAAGAAAATGAGGATTGTTGTTGTTTTTCTAGCCAAAATTTCAAAGTGCATTAGTTAAAACCTAATGCAATACTGGGGATGAGAGTTATGAAGTCTCATGTTTACTTAAGGATTCTCCATGGAAAATAGTAGGAGGTGATCAATTCCCTAGACATTTTAGAAACAAAGCAAGGAAGGGAAGGATCAAAGATATACTATATATTAGAGTAAGTTCTTAAACTAAAGTAATCATTTTAGCTTAAGCTCCATCAAAACACGACGACGTAAATAGGGTTTAAATAGGGTTTTGAAATTTGAAGTCACAAAGCAATTTAGTAGATGGTTTTTTTTATGGAATAGGCTTTGAAAGGCTTCAAAACAAGCCCAAACCTAATTCAATGTCTTTTTCTTGTAATATAATAACTTGGGCAATAATAATAGCAGCAACCAAACGTGTCTAAGTGGGAAAATGACAAGTCTGAACTTTGGAGGGACAAGTCACAACAAAAAATATCCATTGAAAAACATTCATAATTAGTCTAAAACGGAAACATAAATTGTTGTTGCTTTTCTAGCCAAAATTTTAAAGTGCACTAGTAAAAAAACTAATGCAACACTCAATGTTCATGAGGATGAGAGTTACAAAGTGAGAGAAATGCAACGAAATTCACTCATAATGTTAATGATAAGTATTAATTCAAAGGAAGTCCAACGGGTCATAGTTTAGTGGGAAGGTAGAGTTCTTATTGTGTATCATATTGTGTTGATGATACAAGTCTAAATTATGTTGGGCAAAGTCCCTATGTTAATATGGGTTCAAGATATTGTAAGGCAAGTGGATGAGGCCAGGGGAAAGTCTCGGTTGACTTGAACAATATAAAGGCCCATTGTACACATAGCCATGTTGAAAGGTACTTTTAAGTTTGACAATGCACTATTTTATGTTCATACAATGTTTGACAATTCACTATTTTATTATTATTAAGTTTTAAAATTAATTTGTTGTTTTATACTTTATATTGAGCATTTTATAATTTTTAATATATTAATTTTATAAAGTAATATAATAATAAAAAAAATTAACCTAGGAATACAACACGAGAAACCCCCGAGTACTTCCCCACATTTCGTGAATGGTAAACGGGGTAAACCGTTCGGCCTAATTACGGGCCTAATCCGGTGGGGACATCAAGTGAGGCCCTAAACATGGGATTTGACCCTGGAACCTCATTCGAGAAAACAACCGCACTCAATCAAATATTTTTTTCTACTATGTGTTATAAGTTAATTAAGGTACTAAATTGGTGTATGAGATCCCCTTGTTTGTGGGACAAGGGACCCCCTCCATGTAGTGATTTGACTGCTAAAGTCTACGGAGGTATACATACTCTACCCCCCTTTGAATTTGAACCTGTAACTTCTGAGGAGGAAACACATGCTCTTAACCATTAAGCCCACTCAAACTATACAAGTTAATAAAAATAATAAATTTATAAAAATATAAGTTATTGTGCATTTTTAATTGTTACAAAGTTAATAAAAGTTTCAAATTTATAAATGAATAAGTTGATGCACATCCAACATCAAAATGATTGTACTATAATAATAATGTGCAACTAATAGTACCTCTAATCTAATCGAGAATTTATACGAACATTTATTTGGGTTTCCTATTGAAATGAAGACAATTTATGGCCTAAATTATTTGGCTACTAGTTCATTGTTAAATTAGACGATAATAGGAATTGATGGAAAAGTCTATGCACTAAGGTCAAACTTTATCGAGAATCACAAGTTAGAACATCATAATGCAAGCACATAACATTTGGAGAGCCAACTCAAGCTTCACCATTGTTTCGTGAAGGAAAAGTATGCTTATACAAGTTAGAACATCATAATGCAAGCACATAACATTTGGAGAGCCAACTCAAGCTTCACCATTGTTTCGTGAAGGAAAAGTATGCTTATAAAGGTTTAATACTTTAACATTGTAGGACTTTATCTTTCATTTTCAACCAAGAGTTAATTTAATGATGTTATCATGAACAATATCTAAAATAAAATGAAATGAATGTTTAAAAAAAATATGTATACCATGAATTGATAGCCATTTCTTAAAATATAGTGTTTGGTCTCTCATTTTGATTTTGATAGAAGACATGTTGTGACTAGAGAGAGGGACATGGTGGTACATTTTGAGCAAATTATATATATTTAAGTCACAACATGCAAATTTTAAATTGTTAGTAGCATTATAGAGCATCGATCATAAATGGAGACAAAACCCATAATAATAGGCGGTATTCTCGATGATCGAGGGGCTTAGTGGTAAATGAATGAAGATACCTAGCCAAGGAATAAGTTGGTTCATAAATAAGGAATTTAAATTAGGTTGTCGGATTCTTGGTTTTGAATATACCTTTTGGCCTTTGGGCCCATTGGTGGAAATGTAAAGGCCTTGACATATCGAAGGATTTTCTTGTTAGTCATCTATATTGCAATATGTATTTTAATCACATATTGATTAGTAGATTGTTCTCAAAGTCTTGAACTATACTCTTGTTGCATTCTCATCACTCATGAACTATTATGTGATGATGTATTGGGTCATTTTGGAGATGAATCGAATGAGGCACCCCATTCAATTTTTGGTTGTCTTTACATTGCATGGTGATGATGTCTTTTACCATTGTTTGTTATCTATGATGTTGGATAACAGTAATTTGATTGCATCTTTGTTGCATTCTTAGGTTATAATGATGACCCTTGTTATGATAGAGAATTATTGAATAGATAGAGAATGGTTGTAGTATGATGGTTAAATTAATGCATAATAGTTAATGTGGAATTATGAGTATTGGAGTAGGTATTAGTTACAATAGTGATAATTTATGAGCCTTGTACGAACTTACATCTTAGCATAGTTCTTTGGGTGAGACTTTCTTTTAATGGGGATTGAAAATACCAATGCCTAGACTACATTGGTCCCCTTTTGTTGGACACCCATTTGAATCTTTGTCTAGAACGAGCCAATAATTGGTTCCATCGATGGGATCCTTATGATGTGTATGACATTCTCACAATGTGACTGACAAGTGGACCTAGAGCTATGTGGAATATTGGTGGTTCACATAGATTGACCTCTTTCAGAAGTAGTACATTATAGGTTATTGGTCAGGTTCGTTGCATGACAACCATGACACCTATGAGGTATTTTGAGTAGAATTTTTGGTGGTATTGTTTAAATCGTTGAGTAGATTGGGCGAGAAATTGTGACTTGCTTGGAAGAGGGGAAGAGAGATCTAATGTAATGTTCATAATCTTTTTGCGTTGCATAGGTTAGATAACAAACTCACAAGAGCCATTGATATTTGGGTTAAGGCTACTATAGAAGCCTATATTATTGAGTTCATTTTTCATGAGTAGAAGACTAGTTCAAGAAAGGAGCTTGTGGAAGGTTGGTGATGATGTTTTTGGTAGAGGAATACTATATGCATTTTAACTTGTCAGTCATGGAAGTATAAACACTTGCGCTTGAGGGTGACTTGGGATGGAATTGGATGAATGAGTAGCTAAAGGAAAAAGGCACCAGGGAGGAGGCACAATCTCATTGGAGAGGAGCGAGCTTTATATCGGGGTGCAATATTTAAAAAGTGGTGGTTGATCAAGATAAGGGAGATTCATAAGGAAACTGAAATGGTGAGTAGAGATAATGAAGAGAAGGGAAGAACATACTTGTGCCTAAGGAATTTGGAGAAATTGCAGAAAAGGAGAGAGAGTTGGTCGATGGTCAAGGGAATGTGGATTAGTAATGAAAGGAAGCTTGAGAAGAAGAATGGGAGAAATATGAATGACTAAGAAGAAAATGATGTGGGAGAGGAAGTGTAGGATGAGCATGGACATGTTTAGCTTGATGGATTAGAGACCTTGTAATAGGGAGTTGTGTTAGAAGGAACTTCAAATCAATTTTTGGAAGAGGGCATGGTCATTGAGCCACAAGATGGTGGGCTACTTGATGACGTGTTCTAATTTTTTGAAGAAGGGGACACATGGAAACGAAAATGGTACACCTCGAAGGAAGTGGAGTTGGTCTAGAATAATCACCACCCATTGAACATATTGAGGAAACTAAGGTAATTATTAATCTTTCTTCCAGTTTTTGTTTAAAAATGCCCATAATAGTAGTTCGGAGAGTAACAATGGTGGATAGTCAAGTGTCGGTGGAAATATTGGTAACAATGGAAGTGGAGTAGTGAGCTATGGTTGTAGTTCAAGTGAACGAGCTAGTTTAGTTGTTCAACCATGTTTGCAAGGTTTCATTTTAATGAATGATTATAGCAATGATATGGTTGGAGCGATAAACCGTACAACAACGAGCCTTTCTAAAATTTTAGGGAAGGGCGATAGTGATGTAGAGAAACATTGCTTCTTATGTGAATCAGTATGGAGAGCAAAAATGATCATGACTCTAGATGCTAACCATGTTCCACGGGAGGGCTCTAAAGTGGTACATGAAGTTTATAGAAATTGATCCCTAGGGTGCTACTAAGACTCTGGATGGAGTGAAAGCATGATTTTTAACAGAGTTTTTGTGTTTTACCTTAGAGCAACGAAGTTGTGTTGATTTGAAATAGATTAAGAAAATAATTGTTGAGAGCTTGGGGATAGGATCAATGCTTTCGTTCCTTGACCAACATGATATCTTACTCAATCCATGAGACCACGTTTATTCATGAGTGGTTTATTTAGGGTTTTTTTCCTTTGGCCAGAGCATCATTAATGTTTCAAAAGTGGATTACCCACTAGGAGGCCTTATCCCAATCCATGAAGATTGATTCAATGAATGGATATTTGAGAGAAATTAGAATGGGAATTGTGGTTATGACCTTGACTAGTGCATATTTTTAGTCATAGCTATTGGTGTTGACACAAAAAATCTAAGCATTGAATCGAACCAAGGAAATCAGGGAACAAGTCYAGTATATCGTATGCAAGACAAAGGGCTCAATGAMAAACAATTTCCCCTCATTGAGAGTCAAGGTTGAAACTCCTAAATCGACTTCGCCATCTACTAGATTCATAGGTAATGTGGAAAATGAACATTCTGAAATTTTCATATCCTAATACCACCCCCCACAACATTACCCAATGCTATAGAAGTACACTTAATCCTCAAAAAATGTTCTCTGAGGCTTTTGCATGGAGAATACTCGCTCTATGAAGTGATTCGAGAGAAGTTACTTCTAGGTGGAGGGGGGAAATTATGTATTTGTTGAAGGAGGGGGTCAAGGAGGATATGGTTGAGGCTACAAAGGTGGATATAGAGGGAGGGTACAGGATAGGAAGCAATGGTGGCCACATAGACCCAATAAGATGTTATGATTGTGACAAGATCCATGCTGACATCTATTGGCCCGTCCACAACCTAAGGTCCAATTTTTCTCCCCTGACCATGGAATCACTTATATGGGGGATGTTTGGCCTGTAAGTGGGGATATTAGAGCCATTAGGATGTTTTCAGCACTAAGGATGGGTCTAGTGTACCTAAACATGGTTGTGGGAGTAAACTCAATCCCTAGGCACTAAAGGTAGATTCTAGAGTTCGAGGGCCATATATGACATCTCAAACCATCACACATGACCTCCCAAGAGGATGCTCGGTTCATGAATCTATATATGGGTGCAATTAGGAGGTTCTAAGAACCAAGTATGGATATTGGGGTGTTGACCATGGTCTGGGGAAAAAACTTGGACCTTAGGCCCTAAAGGAAGCTTCTGTGGCTCAAGGGCCATGAACCAAGTTTGAACCACGACATAAGAGCTCTCTAGTCGATCATTTTCCTCTAAGTTGGGATATGGATGATAGTAGGATGATTTGAGCACTAAGGATATGCCACAAGGCCCTAGACATGGTTGGTGGATGAAACCTAAGTCTTAGGTACTAAAGGAAACTTCTAGGGCTTGAGGGGCATGAATTACACCTTGAACCACCACACATGAATTCTCGAGAGGGTATTTTGCCTCTAATTGGGGATATGGGAACCATTGTGAGGTTTTTAGCACCATGGATGGCTCTTGAAGGATGGACCTAATGGCYTTTTATCATGGTCAAAGATGTAACATTGATATCTTAAGGACTAAATGATGCTTTTGTGGCTCATGTACCACCATTGTCGAGTGTGCAAAACCACCTCACAAGACTTGTAAACTGAATATTTTTCCTATGTGTGTATTATGGGTGCATTAATAGGTATTGCACACCAAGGACATCACCCAATGAGAAACACCATTTTTTTAGGGCTTTAAATGTGATTTTTAGGCTCATGAATAATGCATGTGGTCCAAACCAAAACCAAAACCAATGTAAAATGATTACTTGTCCTACATGTGTTATATGGGCACCCTTACAAGGCCTTTTTCACAAAGGATTGTTCTCAAGGTCTTTCTCATGGCCTAAGAATCAGAATTGGCATTGAATGCCATAAAAAGTCCTCCTATGTGACTAATAAACCAACTAAGGAACCCTATATCATCTCGCACTTTCTATAAATGGAATCTTTGACCTATATGTGAGAGATGGGTGCCACTACAAAATTTTGAACACAAATTATGAAGATTAGAGCCTTAGCCATGTTCTAGAAACTAAAACCAAGATATTATGTATTACATAAATGAAGCTCTAAACCACCACACAATTCCTACAAAATGACATTATAAATATCACACATCCATCATTGTGAGGCATTGTGAACTAGAGATAAATCTTAGAAATCTATGATTAAAAATAGTTCCTTTGATTATAACTTAAAACCACACATTTTATAACACCCACATGCAACTTATCCTATGTCCTTCTATCCTAATAATATAAAATATGTGTTGTCCTTCTATCCTAATAACATAAAATAGTTCTTTTACGTTATTTTACGTTAATGTATGTCAAAATGTTCATAATTTTCAAAGTACATAATAAAACCATCTACTAATATGCTTTGGTTTCCATAAACCAAAGCATACACTCGTTTTTTAATTTAAATATTAGGAACATGAACGTATGTCATTGATGCATAAACCATAATATTTATATATATTTTAATATGTTTAGTTTAGATTAATTCTTTAAATATGTTATACGTATTCATCCTTATGAATTGTAGGTTATATAGATTTGTTTTTTAAAGTTTATCTAGAGTGTAAATATTGTTGGTTTTTTTTTTTAAATATTCTTTTGACATATTTTATTAAAGTAAAATATAAAAATTTAATGTTTTCCTATAACATTTTAATAACTCAAACGTTGTATTAAATGAAAAAAATCATAAATGTTTTTAAAAAGTAATTATGCATTAATATTGCTTATCATTTGCATACATATAAATTTGGTGTATTTATTACATTATTTAAAGATTAAAATGTTCCATCAACATGAACATATATCTTATACTTTACAAAACAAAATAAATATCATTGGTAGAAAAAATCAACATGAAAATATATCATATATTTTGCAAAACAAGAAAAATATGTAAAAAAAAATATTATTGGTAGAAAAGTTCAATATTTATAGAGTAATACAACATTTTAATAAACAAAAATTATATATTATAAAAGGTTCTTTAATTTTCTACATTTCATCATTTTACACCAAATTTAAATTCTTTGCATTGGTATTCCAATTTATCTTTCCAAATCAAAGGATGCATGTTTTTACAAATTTCCATTGCCACTAACACATAGTGAGAAATGACCATTATGTCTTATGTTAATGTTGATATTTACCTAAAGTTGTATTTACTTTCATTAACTTCAATTTTAACATTAAAAGTTAAAGTGAGAAATGACCATTCGGTCTTATGTCAATGTTGATATTTACCTAAACTTGTATTTACTTTCATTAACTTCAATTTTAACATTAAAAGTTAAAGTGAGAACTTCATTTTAAATATTTGGTAATGGATTTTGACTTAAGAAAATTGAGGCTTTCTTTAATGATTTAGCTTATAGATGACTTTTAAACAAATTTGTACACAATTTTAAGCATTTAAACTATTGTATAAAATAAAACTATGTAAACTTCCCTCTACCTCTTGGATTGAGAAGGAATTTGGCATTTAAACTTTAGAAATCAACACATGTGAAGAGGAAACAAGAAACACCTATGAAATTATGTAGTAGTAATGATCTTAATCACTAGAATACCACACATGGTATGAGTGTTATGAATGCATTATCCAACAACATACACTAGATAACTCAACATAAATGAGCATGTCTTAGAATCTAAGCAAACTAAGTGGATTAAATTTTATAGGTGATTAAAATTGAATTACAATTAAGAATAAGAAATTTAGTGGGTTAGGTGTTAGTAGTGAATATTTTAGTGACTTAGTGGTTAGTTGGTTAATGGTATTTATATGGTTAGTTGGCTACCAGGTTAGTGAGTTAGTAGGTTATGAGGTTGGTGGTTAGTGGGTTACTATATTAGTGAGTAATGTGTTAGTGAATTAGATGGTTAGTGGGTTAGATAATAAGTTTGTTAGTGAGTTAATATGTTAATGGGTTGGTGGATTAGGGGTTAGTGGGTTAGTGTTAGTGAGTTAGTGGTTAGTGAATTGGATGGCTAGTTAGTTACTTGTTTACTAGATTGGTGGTTTAGTGGGTTAATAATGATTAGTGTAGTAGTGGGTTATATGGTTAAACAATTAATGGGTTTATGGGTAGAGTTTTTGTGGGATATTCATTACTGAATTAGTGGATTAATGTGTTAGTTATTATTGATTTAGTAGGCCACTGGTTATTACACTTATGGGCTAGGTAGTTTGTTGGTTACTGGGTTAGTGGGAAATGTGTTAGTGGGTCAAGTACTTAATGATTTAGTGTTAGAAATTTAGTGAGTTAGTGTATTAGTTGGTTCGCAATTGTTGGAGTATAGGATACTGGTTTGTAGGTTAGGAGTTAGTGGTTAGTGGTTAGTTATTGTTTATTTAGAGGTCAGTGAGTTGATGTGTTAGTGAGTAAGATGGTTAATCAAATAATGGGCTAGGGGTTAACAGTTATTGGATTTGTGTGTTAGGGGTTATCAGTTAATGGGTTAATGATTAGTGGTTTAATGAATTATAAGTTACAAGTTATGGGTTAGTGGTAAGTAATTAGGGTTTAATGGGTTAATGATTAGCGGGTTGTGGGTTATAGGGTTAGTGACTGGTTGATCAATGGTTTAGTGGATTAATTGGTTAGGGGTCAATCATCATAGTTCAATAGTTAGTGTGTATGAGGTTAGTTCGTTAATAGGTTAATGAGTTAGTCAATTATGGTTTAGTAGGTTACTTAGAGGCCATCAAATTAAATATGACCCATATTATACAATATATAAGCACCACATTTATCACATCCTTAATAGTATTCACACATTTTTTATCAAATCCAACATCACACTACATTGTGTAATATTATACAAAATATACATTGGCAACTACACACTTGGCATATACATTCATTCATATGCACTCAACTAATCGTTCCCTAGATTTATCCATAGTATTCATAATTATTCATTAAGGTTTATAATATCCATACATTATGACATCAAATCCTTTCAAAATAACTAACTAAGCATCTCGTCTAACCCAAATTCATCAACTTCAAGTTGATAGGTCTTGAACTTTCAAAATATTAGAAGTTAAAGCTCAACTTGAGCTAAAAGTCCAACTATGTTAAATCAAATCCATATTTTGCTTTTATAATAATCTCATGTTTGAGCATTGTAAGCTCATATAAGAATTTTTGGCCAAGGATTGTGTGAGCATGCTTTCCACATGATCTCAAGAAAATATTTCAAAATTTGACCCACGAATGCAAAATTTGCATTGTCTCTTAATAAAGAAAATAACAGTTCGATGAATCATCGAATAAAACAAGATCTAGGCCATGGGACCCATAAGAGATGGAATCCCTCAGCTGTAATCCAATGTTAATAATACAATCAAATCAATGGTTCATTGATATGATTCTTGGTTTTAATTTTGGACGTGTTTCAAGTCACTTCCTAAAGTCATTCAAGGATACATGGAAAATTAGTCTGGAAGCATAAAACCCTTACCTTATAGTGTGTTTGAGTTATGTAATCTACTATAAGCACGTTTGTGAAAGGCCTATGTGAGCATGTTATTCACACACTCTCAAGGTAGAGTTTTTCAAAATTTGACCTATGAATGCAAATTTGTATTGCCTCTTACTAAGCAAAACCCTAGTTCCAAGAATCATCAAATAAAAGAAGCTCCAAGGCATGGACTCATGGGAGAGGGATAACCCTAGTTGTAATTTAATGTCATTAATCTAATGGAATCAATGATTCATCGATCAAAGTCTTGTTTCCATTTTATGGTGAGTTGCAACTAGATCCCTGAAGTCATGCTTCCTAAATTCACGCTTCCCAAAGTCATTTGAGGACACATGGTGAATTTGTCTAGGGGCATAAATACCAAATAGAGAATCATTTTTGAGGTTCATATTCTCTTAAAATCATGTTTGGGCAAGTACTTTGTGGGCACAATACCCACATACTTTCATGATAGAGTTTTCAAAATTTTACCCTTGAATGAAAAATTGTGTTGCCTCTTACTGAGTAAAACCATGATTCAAGGACATGTTCAATAAATAAATATTTAGGGCATGAAATCTTGGAAGAGGTATTCCCCTAGTTTTAATCCAATGGAATCGATATTTCATTAATCCAAGTCTCGATTTTATCTTATGGAGAGTTGCAACTCGCTTCCCAAAGTCATTCAAGGAAAAATGGTGAATTGGTCTGAGGGAAGTGTTTTTTAGTGTTTTAATCTTCTATAAGAATTTCTATGCAAGGTATACATGAGTATGTTATCCACACACTTCTGAGGTATATTTTTCAAAAGTTAACCCTTGGATGTAAAATTTTCTTTGCCTCTTGTTGATCAACAAAACCCTAGTTCCAGGGATCGTCCAATAAAACAATATTTGGGGTATCGATCTATAGGATGGATTCCTTAAATTGTAACATGATTTCACTATCCAATGGAATCAATGGTTCATCAATTCGAGTCTCAAATTTCATTTTATGGCTAGTTGTAAGTTGCATCACAAAGCCAGTCGAAAACACATGGTGAGCTGGTTTGAGGTCATAAAAAACAAATTGATCAATTTTTTTGAGTTCCTTAATCTTCTGCAAGTGTGTTTGGGAAACACCTATGTGAGCACACTATCCACATAATCTTAGGGTATAGTTTTAAAAATTTAACCCTTAAATGCAAAATTTGCATTGCCTCTTACTCAAAAAAATCATAGTTCTAGGAATCATCAAATAAAACAAGATCTAGGGCATGGAATCACATGCTAGGGGTGCACCCAACTATTATACAATTCCACAAATCCAACAAAATTGATGGTTTATTAATATAAGTATTGATTTTTGTTTTGCAGTGAGTTGCAACTTGCTTCCAAAGTCACTTGAGGACACATGGTGAATTTGTCTGAAGGTATAAAAACAAAAAAGTAGCATTTTTTAGTGTTTTCATCTACAAGTGGGTTGTTAGATAAAGACGATTGCAGAGAAATAAAAAAAAAAAATGGAGAAATAAAACATAGAAGATACACAATATAATAGAGACACATATATACGTGGTTCACCCAGTGTGGGATACGTCCACCAAAGAAATTTCCAGGTCCTTCCTTTTAATTATCCAGCAAAATGAAGGGATATAACCTACAATACACCCGTTGTAACTTCCTCTTCTTTCTCTCACTGTCTCCTCTCTCATAATACAATATTTTCTATGATACATAGCCGCAATACAATTCCCTCATAAAAGAGCGTTGCCTTCTAGGGAAAAAATCCCTAACGTAACTTCTACTATAAGATCTGCGACCTTATAATGAACGATCTAGATTTACTATGAAATTACAATATACATTTACAAGAAATTTTTTCCTTCGGGGAATTCGACCCGAACCCCCATCAGGGAACGTTCTCCCCCAAACCCCTGCGGGAGGGATGAGCCCCCAGACCCCACAAGGGGGGAAAGCCCCCTTGCAACCCCCCCACGTGGAGGGGTGTACAGTATTCTGGGGTGTACAGTCTTCATGGGGTATAAACACGACTGAAAATAAAGACCTATGAAACATGAAGATAATCAGGCTCCACAACCAACAATCTCCCACTTGGATACTAATCACAACAAATCCGTTATTGTTTTACATGCTGGACTATACTCCACCTTGGACCTGGAAATTTTCTCAGCTTCACCTCCATACTTGAAGACCAACTGAAACTGAGCAGGAACTCAATTTCTCCCTGGTTACTCCCTTTGTTAACATGTCTGCAAGATTCTGGCTAGTGTATATCTTCTCCAACTTCAAATGTCCATCTTCCAAGAAGGATCATATGAAATGGTACCTGATATCTATATTCATAGTCTTTGAATGGAAGGTTGAGTTATTTGCAACATGGATGACACTCTCGTTGTCAAAATACAACATGCTATTCTCTTGCTTCTTTCTCAATTCCTCCATAAACCTCTGTAACCAAATCATATCTTTACTAACCTCTGTAGCAGCAACATACTTTGCCTCTATTGTTGAAAGTGCAACACACTTTTGTAGTTTTGAAATCTAACTTACTACTATTCCACCTACAGTAAAAACATACACTATGGGGCTCATTTTGCTATCTTTATCACCTTCCATATCTGAATCAATATGTCCTTGTATAACATTGTATGAACCTTCAAAACATAATGGATGTGTAGCATTACCTCTCAAATACCTGAGAATCCACTTTACTTCCTCCCAATTTTATTTACCTGGATTGTTCATATACCTGCTCACAACTCCCATACCTGCTCACAACTCGAACACATAAAGCTACCAAATGTTGATGAATAAGGGACCCTGGAGATGTATTCTATCTCCTCATATTTCTTGGGACACGTTTCCTTATTTAATTTCAAATAGTTGGCCAAAGGTGTAATAACTTATTTTTCATTCTGCATTATAAACCTCTCCAACACCTTCTTTATGTACTCACCCTGAGACAATGTCAATTTGCGATCTTTCTCATCTCTTGTTTTTTTTTTTTTTTTTTACCGAAACGGTTATGGATTGTTTATATTCAACTTGGCCTGAATGCCGAAAATCTGATTACATTGATGGATTCTTTGTCGTGATGCCTCTCACTACTAAGGATGAGAGTGCAGCTGGAGCTGGAAGATTTCTTCCTTGATAAGGGATGGAAGATTTCTTCCTTGATACAAGGGATCCAAAGCATTCCATTTCAGTGATTTTCCCCACTTGGAGATACATACAAATTTGTCTAAAAGTAAGCAGTAAAACATGGCAGCAAACAATTTAAGGAATGGGTTCCCATGTTTCTTCTTCATCTTTCATATTGACCCCGACAGAGAGGAGGGAAACTTTGTTGGCTTCGATGTCCACCTCTTTGTTATGAGTTCTCAACACATGATAGTACTTCAAATTCTAGAACGAGTTTTCCAAGCCTTTGATTCTGATTATCAGCCTTGATAATTTAAGATCCACCACTAGGGAATTGGAAACCATTGCGTTTATTATAGTCTGCGAATCACCTATAACATTGGCTTCATTTATTCTTAAATCTTTGAGGATCTTGATACCTTGGAAGAGAGCCAAGGCCTCAGCCTGATTGTTGGAAGAATATCCTAGTCCCCAAGCATAGGAGGGGATTTTAACCCCATAAGGATTACAACAATACCTCCTGCACCAACTTTGCCCGGATTGCCCTTTGCTGCCCCATCAAAAAAGAGGGAATGTCTTGCTTACGATTTGATCCATTCTTGAAAGTCGGTTTCCGATTTCCTAATTTGCCACTCTTTAATAGTAGGGTCTTTTCTGACTACTGGGGGGAAATGCATATCTAGAGATGATCCCCATGCGATATCCTGCTGACTGAGGTTAGAGTCGTCTTTTATATCAATCAAACATTCCTTTATTTGGCCTTTAATCTTGATTTCTAAGTCCTTGGGATTCTGCTTTATATTTCTGAAGACTCTTTTGTTACGTTCTAGCCATATCTGCCAGCAAATAACCTTTGGGAGGAATGCCCATATCAATTTGATTATCTGGTTTTTAGGGGGAATCCCAGGAAAACTTATTGCCCATTTAGAGAAGAGATCGGCAGTGGAGCAAGGAAGCACTAAATTAGGATCCAAATCTTGCACAAAGGAATACCAAATCTGCTTGGAGAAGTTACATTCTAGAATTAGGTGGGCTGCTGTCTCTGCATTTTTATTGCACAATGAGCAGATGGAGGGACCGTAGAAACCTTTATTCTGCAGATAATCATAAGTTAAGATTTTTTTCCGTGGCAGACTAGCCAGGGAAAAAAGTCTACTTTGGGCCATGAGGAATCCGCACTTCAAGCAAGGAGCCGGCCTGGGCTAAGACCTCGCTCGTACTTTGGCATACCCAGAGAGATGGTGTAGCCTTACATTCGCCCCCGACTTTCCCCGTCTTTTTCCTTATGTGCGTACTTCAACTGCGCACTTCGAAAGCAAAGTGGTTCATTCTAAGGGTCGATGATCCGACACTTCAATGGGTTTCCAACCTGCCCATTCTGAGTTTTTCCAGCATGAGATATCCCACAACGAACGCAGACCCTCTCTGTCCATCCAACAACGCAATGATCCGATGGAGGCTCTATCTTCTATAGGATCCTTATTCATGATTTTGTCTCTCCAAATGTTGATTTTTCCGTTACCTCGATCCAGTGGGAATGCGCAGTAATAAGAGGGGTGGCCTTAGCATAGAGATTGAGAAAATCCGAATTAGGCATTAGTGCCACATTTTCTAGACAACTGGATCGGGGTCCTCTGAAATACTTTTTCCAGAGCCAATTAAATTCAAATGTGCTTTTGGGTGCAATAATCTTCCAAATGATCTTTGCCGCCATTACCACATTCTGCTGACAAAGATTTTTTAAGTTTAGACCACCCTCGCACAATGGCTTGGAGATGGTTTCCCAACCGATAAGGGGGATCTTGTTTTTGTTCTGATTTCCTCCCTTCCAGAAAAACCTCTGTATGAACTCTTCCTTTTTTTTTAAAATGCTTGCCGGAGAGAGAAGTCCAGTGAATTGGAATAAAGGTAGACTGGAAAGAACAGATTTTATTAGAACTGATTTACCAACAGAATTAAGCCAGCAGTAACCCCAGGCTTGAATCTTAAACTTGAATTTTTCCAATCGAGGGAGCCACCTTTGGTGGCGTGTGTCCTTAAGAGACACAGGAGGCCCGGCCATTTAAAAAGAGGGACCAAGAAGAAGAGGTCACAAAACCCGCACATCTAGAAATGGCGAAAGCGCCAGGCGGGCGAATATTCCACCAGATGTGACTTTTCTCTTGTTGATAACATCACGAGGCCTCACCAATTCATCCAAGACCGGCTAAATTCTGAGTGAGGAGAGAGAGGTCAGACCTAAAAAGGTGGTGTCATCCAAACAAGGCATGGTTAACGCTTTTGGACCCTCCCTCGGCAATACACATCTTTGATGTCTTTGTTCTTGCAATTTTGTCTAACAGATGCCGAGACGAGGCTTGGATGACAAAGGGGAGAGCATACACCCCCTGCCTAAGTCCTCTCGAAGACTTGAAAAAATCAGTGGCTCTTCAGTTTACAAGTGGAGCAATCCATGGCTCCAAGATACATGCCCGGATCCATTTAGTGAAGTTTGCTCCAAAACCAAACTTGCTCATAACATTTAAAAGAAAACTATGATTTACTCAATCAAAAGCATTTTCTAAATCAAGTTTAATCACCATACCTGGCTCTTTTCGGAGAAGATTTGAGTGTATTGCCTCTTGAACAAGGATGTAATTGTCCACGATATGCCCACCTTGAATGAAACCTCCTTGATTCTCGGGAATTATTTTAGGCAGAATGCACTTCAGCCTGTTAGCAATTACTTTAGTGATACTCTATAACCTATGTTGCATAGGAAATTGGACGAAATCGCTGAAGATGTTAGTTTTTTCCTTGGTTATGAGGGCTAAATAAGCAGAGTTTATGCTACCACCTATTTTCTGATTGTTTTGAGACTTCTGTACCATTTTGAGAATGTCCTTTTCAACAATCGGCCAATAGGCTTGAAGGAATCTGGCAGAGAATACATCCGGCCCGGGGGCCTTATCGAGATCCATATCAAATAATACCTTTTTGACTTCATCATTGGTAACTTTGGCCTCAAGAATCTCATTCATTCGCTGAGAGATGACATTGGGTATAATGTCTAATAGTTCTGGATAAAGGTTTGGATCTTTGTCCTCGCTGTACAAATCTAGAAAATGCGAAAAGGCTGCTTTCTTTATGTGAACAAATTCCTTATGAATAACACTATCCTCTTTAATCGCTGATATGGTATTGAAGCATTTCCCACCGGGCTTGTTTATGGAAGAAAATGCTGTTCTCGGGTCTCCCGCTTTTGAGCGAGGTTACAGATTTTAATCTCCAGCATGCGAGATTTAATCTCCAATGCTCTTCTTCAACTAAGAATGCCTTGTGATAGCACTGTTGCAACTGAATTTCTTGGTCTAATAACTCCTTTGTGAGGGTAGAATTCTCCATACCAGATTGATGGGAGAGAAGGGAAGCTTTAGCGGATTTCCTTTCTATGTTCGGTTTGGGTAGAGTTTTGGCCCAACTTTTTAGAGCACCTTTTACCCTTCTAAGCTTTTCCTCCCATATATGGAAAGGCGATCCATTGACAGGATGATTCTAGCAATTCTTGACAGTTTGCATGAAGTCTGGCTCATTTATCCATAAAGGGCTAAATCTAAAAGGAATGGGACCCAGATCGTGATGGGCTAGAAATTCTAGCTTTATGGGCTTATGGTCCGAGACACTACTGGTAAGGATATGCATTCTAGGCTCTAAATCAAGCAGTAGAAAGGTGCTTTGAATAAAAAATCTATCCAGCCTGGCAGTAATATGACCAGGGCCCACTCTTTATTAGACCAAGAGTACTTACAAGATGAAGGTTTGGTATCCAGCAAGTCCCAGTCCTACATAATGTCCTCCACCCATTCACTTGCTGAATCTCAACTACGGCCCGCCTCCCCCTTTTTTTCATAAGAAGAATAAGTACAGGTCTCCAACAACAACAGGCTCAGATTTGTCAAGTCTGGCTATAGAGTCCTGGGTCAGCTCTTTTTTCCCCGACATTGACTGGAGGGTAGACATTGAAAAGACAAAAGATTTCCTTGGTGTCCATATTCTGCATTTTCAACAGCAGCCAATGAATGTTCCGAACCTCCAATAAGACTGTAAATTTATTGGCATTCCGTATAATTATCCTCCTCAGTCTCCCTCGTGGATGGCTCTTTATCACTTTTCAACCAAAGTTTTGCTCGCTTGAAGGATACTAAGGTTCTTTTGTCTCCCCTCGGACGGTAGCGGAAGGTTCCGGGGTTTCCTACCTGACCCCACTTCTGCCAATTCCAGAGATGACCCTATTATTTTTACTTCTCGATGGGTTCCCTTTGGAGCCTTGAGGTCGGGTTTCTTTTCAAAGATCTTGCCCGAAGGCAGCTTTTCGCTGGCTTATTGCCTGAAGTTTTCTTTATAGGTCTCCCCGCCCCTTTTTCTCTCGGCCGCCCTACTTCTTAAGGATCTCCTACCGAGGTTTGGGACTCTCCCATTTCTCCTTCCTCTCTCTGATTCGGCCCGCTTCCTGCTCTCTTCCCTCTCACCTTCTAAAGTCGCACCTTGGACCTTCAACACTTCTATTCCTGTGAGAGACCTGAGGCACCTTTACTTGAAGGAGTCGCTTGGGGCTTCTCCCCTACCCGTGAGCTAGCTTCGTCTTCTTGGCCTCGGCCTCACAGATTTGAGGGTTTGAGCCTTTAGAGGGTCAACTTTATTTTTGATCGGCAAAGAGAGGGGTCTGGCCGACCAAGGACTCACTGGGATCCTTTGCCATTAGGGCATCCCGGCTTCTGATTCTTGGGATTGGATTTGGATCGCTTGACCCGGTTCCATCCATCCTCCTTTCCTTGCATAGCCTCTTTGTTGGTCGGGAATCCTTCCGCTTAAAATGGCCATAAACTTGGCATTTACATTTGAATGGAAGTTGCTCAGTCAAGTTTCTCGTAAATGCTATTCAACTTCCACTTTTAGTGTGATGGCCCTGCAGAGACCCACCTCCGCATCTACTTCTGCCACGTGACCCGGCAATACCAAATTGATCCTTGTTGTTTGCCTCGACGGTACTTCTGTATACTAATGTACCGTGGAGTCCTCATCATTCAACAAGCAGCACCGGAGATTTGGAAGTTCCACCCACACCGGATCGCGAGATTGGGCACATCTAATACCGGTCAAAATCCGAGTCCACTGTTTCAAATATAGCCCCCTCGAGGGCCCGCTGAAGAAATATTTTGGAAGACGATCTTTCTTCTTGATGTGAATTAAGAGGGAAGTATCCTCTCCCGTAAAGTAAGAAGTAACTTTCTTTGATCGGGCCAGCGCCTGGGCCAAGGACCCAACTTTGTGGATTTTGGGATGGCCATAGCTCCGAACTGCCTATGAGAGCCCATCGGCCAAATCTAAAGGAGCAACCGATCGAGTTTCGAGGAAGGAGATCACCTATCGCCCAATTTTTTAACCAAACTTCGCAGCTCCGAAGCTTCTCGCGGGAGACCAAGAGCTGGCACGAAAAGCCTCAGCAGGTGAAATCCACGGAGGAGGCGTAGGGGACGCCGGTGGTGTCTGACTTCTCCATGAACGCTTAACCCCTGGGTTCGGGCCAGACCCGTGGGTCCCAAGCTATGGAAACCCTGTCAGAAACGGCGATTTTTCAACACGGTACCCGCTCCCTCAGGAAAAACATGAGAAGCTTTGAAGCACTCCTATGAAGGCAATACAGACGCGCTGAATCAAACTAGTGCAGTCCAATAGATCGGGCGCCCCTTAAAAGAGGGAGAGTCACTGCTCTCTACCCTTTAAAAATCTGAGAAAAGCAAAATCTAACGCTACTCTAGGTATTCTTTTTCCAGCTACCAAGCCGCCCCTAGGGTAATTTTCCAGCGCTGGCGCTCCCTTTGCAACCAACGCCAAAGCCTTTTCTCATCTCTTGTTATTCTCATACCAAGGATTTATTTTTTTGTAGCACCTAAATCCTTCATCGCAAATGAATTAAATAATTTTTTTCTTGAGAAAATTTATATCCTGCATATTAGACCCTGCAACAAGCATGTTATCTACATACAATAGCAAGATAATATAGCTTCCATTTTCTACTTTTTTTTAAAATAAACAAAGTTATCAGAATGGCATCTACTATAACCTTGTTCTATCGTAAACCTGTCAAACTTCAAATACCACTGCCTTAGAGCTTGTTTCAGGCCATAAAATCTCTTCTTCAACCTGCATACCAAATTTTTCTTCCCTTTGACCCCATACCCCTGTGGTTGTTGCATATAAATATCTTCCTCCAAATCCCCATGGAGAAAATATGTTTTTAAATCTAACTGTTCAAGATGCAAATCTTCTACTTCCACAAGACATACAACTATCCTAATTGAAGTCATTTTAACAACAGGATAAAATATTTCATCAAAATCTATACCTTTATTTTGTGCAAATCCTTTTACAACAAGTGTATCCTTGTATCATTTTTTGCCTCCATCTTCTTCCTTCAACTTGTAAACCCATTTATTTTGCAATGCTCTTTTCCTGCAGGCAACTGAACCAAGTCCCAAGTCTGGTTATTTACCAGGGAATGGATTTCTTCTTTCATGCCTTGCTCCCACTTATTTTTAGTGTCTACCTGCATTGCCTCTTCATAATATTCTGGTTCACTAGAATCAATCAACAACAAATAATACAATCAAGGAGAGTATCGTTCAGGGATCTACTTAACCTGGTAGATCTTCTAACAATACTTGCAACAATTTGAGGTTCTTAATGCTCATGTTGTTGTACAATTTGATTTTCTGGTACCTTTGGAATTTATTTTTCAGTGACCTCATCAAACACTGTGTATTCTGGTTTTTCTTTTTCTTGTATCTTTCCCTGCAACTTATCTGTGTACATGACCTTCTCATTGAATATGACATCTCCACTCCTAATGATTTTGTGATTTTCATAATCCCATAAGCGATAAACAAAATCATCAACACCATATCCAATAAAGGTACACTTCTTGGATTTTGCCTCAAGCTTTGTTCTATTTTCTTTATCAATATGAACAAATGCTTCACAATCGAAAGTCTTCAAAAAATAATAGTTTACCTTTTTACCTATCCATGTTTCCTCTAGAATTTCACCATCCAGAGAGCTTGAAGGTCCTCTGCTTATTAAGTAAACAACAATATCTACATCATCTGCCCAGAACTGTCAGGGCAACCCAACACGCAAACTCATACTCGTTTCACACTCAATGATTGTCATGTTCATCCTTTCTGACACACCATTTTCTTGTGGTGTTCTTGGAACTTTCTTCTCTCTACAAATCCCATGGTATGAACAATAATCATCAAACTCCTTGCTGCAATATTCACCTCCATTGTCTCATCTGAGACACTTCAACCTTTTTTTTTGTCTCATTCTCAACCAAAGTTTTCCATTTCTTAAAAGTATCAAAAACATCATATTTTTTTCAAATGCAATAAACCCAAGTTTTTCTAGTTGCATCATCAACAAAAGTAACATAATAAAGAGAGCCACCAAGAGATGATACCTGAGCTGGTACCCATACAGCTGTATGCACAAGCTCTAACTTTTCACTCTTCTTTTCTTTTTCGACTCTGAGAAATCTAACTCTCTTATGTTTTCCATAAACACAATACTCACAGAAATCCAAATCAATTTGTTTAAGACCTGGAAACAATTTTTTTTTTTTAAGTATCTGCATCCCCTTCTCACTCATGTGACCAATCCTATGATGCCACAATGTTGTATCCACTCCTGTAGAAGCTAAAGAGATAGAAGAATCAATATTACCAACACATAAATACAATGTACCTAACTTCTCTCCTTTTGTTATCACCAATGATCCTTTGGTGACCTTCCATGCCTTATCTTTAAATATAGATATACAACCTTCACTTGCCAACTTCCCTGTTGAAATTAGATTTTTCCTTAGATATGTAACATGTTTTACCTCTTTCAACAACCATTGGTTTCCATTCCTTTGCTTTATTTTTACCTTTCCCGTTCCAACAATTTTGCATGGTGCATCATCTCACCCAAATGAACCTGTCCAAAATCACCTTGAACATAATCTAGAAATGTTTTATATGGGATGTGACATGAAATGTAGCCCCTAAATCTAGTACCCAAGACTCAGAAATATTATCTACGAAAAGAATCAAAGCATCTTGTAACACATCACCTGTTACATTTTCTTCCTGATTTTTCTCTTGTTGTCCATCTTTTTGTGTCTTTGGAACTCTGCAATCTTTCTTCAGATGTCATTTCTTCCCACAATTCCAACACTCTATCTTTCCCAGTCTGTATTTGGATCTACCCTTCCTAGAATTATCCTGTTTCCCTAAGCCCTTTCCTCTATCCTTATGTCTCCCCTTGTTCTCCATGTTTAGCACATTACTTGATGTCTCACCTGTGCTTTTCCGTCGCATTTCCTCACTAAGGATAACACCAACAACATCATAAAAATTTAAAGTGTTTGAACCAGAGACAGAGTTACTTACAACCATGACCAAGCCGTTCCATCTTTTTGACAATGAGTTGAAGATTAGAAGAGCCCTAACCTCATCATCAAAGTCCACTTTTACATAACCTAGCTGATTAGTAACCGTATTAAATTCATTTAAATGATATACAACATACCCACCTTATGACATATTCATATTAAATAATATCTTCATTAGAAATACCTTATTGGATGCCGAGGGTTTTTCATACAATTTAGTCAATGTGTCCATTGTCTCCTTCATTGTCTTTTATTTCAAAATATTGAAATCCATCGATGTTGTCAGGCTTAGCCATATCGTTCCTAGTGCCTTTCTGTCAAGAACCTCCCATTATTCGTCCTTCATGGCCGTTGAATTATTTGTTATTCCACCCAATGGTAGGAATAAATCCTTCTGATATAAATAATCTTCCATTTGCATCTTCCATAACTATAGTTTTGGCCGTTAAATTTCTCGACCCTAAACTTTCCATCTTCCGCCATTGCTCCCACTCGAACCAAGAACCCTCTTTTCCTGCGAGTTACCATTCGCTCTGATACTAGTTGTTAGATAAACATGATCACGGAGAAATAAAAAAAAAAATGCAGAAACAAAACACAGAAGATACACAATACAAGAGAGACACGGATATGCGTGGTTCACCCAATGTGGTCTACGTCCACTAGAGAAATTTCCAGATCTTCCTTTTTATTATCCAACAAAGTGAAGGGATACAACCTACAACACACTCACGGTAACTTTCTCTTCTTTCTCTCACAGTCTCCTCTCTCATAATACAATATTCGCAATGATACATGGCCGCAATACAATTCCTTCATAAAATAGGGTTACCTTCTAGGGAAAAAACCACTAACATCACTTCTATCGTCAAATCTACGGCCTTATAATGAATTGTCCAGATTTACTATGAAATTATAATATACATTTACAAGGAAATTTTTCCTTCGAGGGCTTCGACCTCAATTCCCCGCCTAGGGGATGAGTCCCTCGGACTCCACAGGGTGGTACATCCCCCTCTGCAACCCCTCTCACGTGGAGGGGTGTACAATATTCTGGGGTGTGCAGTCTTCATGGGGTATAAACACGGCTAAAAACAAAGACCTATGAAACATGAAGATAATCATGCTCCACAACCAACATGTGTTTGGGAAAGACCTATGTGAGCACAATGTCCACACTATCTATGTGTAGTGTTTTAAAAATTTGACCCCTAAATGTAAAATTTGTATTACCTATTACTAAGAAAATACCTAGTTCTGACAATCATCAAATAAAACACGCTTTGCGGCATGGAACCATAGGATAGAGGTGCCCCTAATTGTAATTTGGTGTCACAAATCCCCTGGAATCGATGCTTCATCGATTTGAGTCCCATTTTGCATTTTATGGTGAGTTCCAACTTGCTTCCCAAAGTCATTCAAGGACACATGGTGAATTGGTCTTGGGGGCATAAAAACAAAATCAAGCAGTGCTTTTGAGTGAAATAATTTTCTGCAAGCATGTTCAGGAAAGGTGAATGTGAGCACACTAACTACACACTCTTGGGGTAGATTTTGTCAAACATTGGCCCCTAAATACATCCTTTTCGTGGATCTTACTGAACTTAAATCAATTAGTGGATGATCATATATGAATTTTAGGTTCTTTGTCTCTCTCAATTTAATCATAATTAATAAATATTGTGTATTCCATTGACCACCCTATGCAATTATGATCCCAAAGCACAATAATAATGTCATTTGACCTGATGCGGTGATCCTAGTTACAATGTTACTTTGAAGCATGTATTAATTAAGCGTGTCAACAATTCAAAAATGCAATGTTGATCCATTTGGTTTTATATTTCTATGTGTGCTTATTGATGTGTGTGTGGCACTAATTTTAGACCAAATATCTAAAATAATGGTGATAACAAGATAAAATAGATTGAGGGAATATAAATAAACTCTTATAAGTGTAGGGAATATTAATAGAAACCTCACATTATTGCTTAAATCTCCCACACATAAACTCTTGGCTCTATAGACCCCAAAAAACAACACTATTAAAATTAAATTTAAACAAGCATGCACACACACATGATGGAAGTGTTAAGATATTTAGACACTTAGTAGTTAGTTAAGATCAACTTGGTCTAATGTGTATTTACGTAAAAGTGTGTTTGTTTATTATGCTTTTGTAGTTGTATAATTCGACTTTCATGATATGTTCTAGACATTGCATGATTTGATGATTCATATTCTCCTAGATATTAATTTTTTTTGATATGTGGCTTAACACTTGATTGATCCATGATCTCTATTTAAAGAGAATGGAAGGTCATTTATTGAAGATCAATTGTGAGAAACTCTTATGTACAATTTTTACTTTTTCATTAATATATTGCCTCAAGTGGCCATGTTGGATGAGGTTGTGGACTATTTAATGGACTATTTAACCCTTAGAGGGTTTTAACCACCTAAAAACACTGGTATTATGATATTTTATCTAGATGAGGGAGAAATTTCTTAAGGTGTTGATCTTGTGTGGAAAGAACTTGTTTTGTCGAACATGGTATCATATCCCATTTGTATATCCGCTCCCATTGTTGATCGAGATCTTGAACCCGTGCTGCTATATTTTTGGGTTCTATTATTTCTATGCATTTATGGTTGAGTAGATCATTCCATTGCGGCTCGAATTTTTATTTGAATTGGAAACACTTTTTGTTTCACTTGAAAAGGTTTTTGTTTTCCCAAGATAGAACCATTTTTGTGAGGTTCGAAGGTATAAAGTATGATGATGCCCTTTTTAATTTTTTTTTTTACAAAGTTAATAATTTGGCTTTCTATTTTTATTCTCAGTTTTCTACTCTTTCTAGTCTGTGTATGCTCTTTACTGTATTCTTTGTGTGATCTCGGAAAATCAGAAACATAGCGGAAATTGTTTTATTTTCTGTGTATCCTCTTTTTTTTACACTTTATGTGATCTCAACAAATCAGAAACAGAAACAAAACTGTTATTTTCCAGGTAAGCTAACTCATATCTAACCTCGTTATTGTTGAGATTCAATTTTTTTTTTCAAAATTTTGTTCATTTTTATCTGCGGCCATGTTGAATTTTTTTGCAAGAAAACACAAGGGTTTTTGGGCTAAGCATACACTTCAAGGCAAAGAGTAAGAGAAAAATATAAATACCCCTCCTCCTTCATCAAATTTGCTATATATTAAATATTAGCAATGTTTCTTTATTTTTAAGAGGTATTGAGTTCAAGTATTTCTTTTTTTTTAAGTTGCTTATTTAAAAAGTTCATGCAACCTTCAATTATCTCATAACTTTATTTTAAAGGGGATTTCACTTAAATTATAAAAGTGAATCATTATAAAGTAACTTTAATATTCTTTTTTTAGTTACTTTTTGTATGCAACTTTAATTTATAAAGTAACTTCATTGTAAAACGTATTCTCACTTATTCTGTAAAAGTGGCCATACATAAATTATTTGTAAAAGTGGGATTATAGGAAAAGTTAGAGAATGAAGGGAATTTTTTTTACTCGGGCACCTCATTGTACATTCATCATCACATGGGTCAAATTATACCTTACGCGTGGCACTTTTACATCTGAAGTCTATTTTCAACATCAGTTTTTGGAACCTGCCTATTTTTTCGAGAGCTTTCCATCCTGATAGACAATTTTAGATTTTGATTACATATTACCTACACATTTTAATATGACTACTCCAAGTGATATTTTTTTTACTAGTGCCAACCACTTCTCATGGAAATCCCTTATGGAGGATGTAAAACAACGTAAAGGACTATAAAAAAATACCTTGGGAAAAGAAAAAATCCCCACTAATGTTGAAAAGAAATCCAAATGAGATAATAAAAATGATGAATCACATGGATTAATTGGAATGCCCATATATTTTGATTTACAGTTTCATATTCAAAAAATCAAAGACCCGGGCAAAGATTGGGATAAGATGAATACGTTATTTGGTAAACACAATGTGATTCAATCCCACCATCTTGAAAATCAGATAATATATTTAAGTCTTAATGGTTTCCTTTGCATTGAATATTATTTATCTAATTTCAAAATACTTTTACTTTTACTTAAAGAATGTGAAATAGACATGAATGATGATTGATGTATATATGTTATTCTTTCTAAGCTCAGTACTGCATATTATGTGTTTATATATACTTTTTATTCTACCAGAGAAGCTCTAGGGGATTCATACATAGAATCATCTCTTGAGTCTTTTTTTTATTCTCTAATTAGAGATAAAGATACATTGTTGCATGTAACATACCCAACCTCCAGTTGAGCATCATTACGTGTGGAATACACATTAAAACTAAAATTTTCTACTTAGTTAAATTCATATATCTTACCAGCCACAGATCACACATAGATTTGACCATTTGATTGGTACCATAGTTATAAATGTATCTAACAACATATATTAATACATGAATGTGACTGATCAAGAAAACAATAAAAAACAACATTCATAGAAATGATTTACACATTGGAATAACATAAGAATAGAACAAAAACACTTATATGTTAATAATTAACCAACGGGATGCATACGAAGGATGAACCTCCCAACCATAGGCATTGTTGTTCATCTTCTCTCAACAACAGGCCACCCCTAAGCTGAGGCTATGAGTTCACAAGGAGATCAAACCCACTGGTTTTCCACTCTCCACACACATCAACCCCAAAACCCAGGTTCTACTCCCACAACAGTTCCAATCTTCCAACTCTCTCTTTTCCCCACAACCCGCACTACCCAAGGAATGTACCCCCTTCACTTCTGAAAAGTTCATTGGTTTGTACCATTCGTTGATTAGGGCTCCTAGTGCACTCAGTTTTCCAAGAACTCTCAGTTGGAGACCTTCAAGAACTCTCAGCTTCCCAATGAGTTATCTCAATAGCCTTTACCAGGATCTTGAGTCACTTCCTCAACAGGAAAATGTACTACAGGATTACAACCTATTTTACAGGCACACAAACCTCATTTCCAACATAACACACAACCTAAAAATGGTTTCCTTCAAGCACAACATGGTTGGTTCTCTTCCTAGCACTCCCCTCTCCTCTTGCTGCCATAAATTTGCCTGTAAAAATTGTCTCTCTTCTCTACTCAAATTTCCTCTTCTTCCTTACTTGTTTTACTCACACTCTTCTCAAGGATGATTGTACTTTATCCCATGCTCTCCAATAACTATGGGATGTGACCACTCACACCCACCCTCTCACATGAGTTTAATGATTGACTTAAGAAACACTTCACAACAAAATAGAAGTTTATACATAATGATAATAATTTTAGGAACGTGGATTGGATTAATACCCATGAATAATTCACCCCTTGGACCCCTCTCTCTTGTGAAATCATATCCCCCCATCACTCTTCATCTCTTTCGTATCATAGCCATCAATTATTAATTTTATTAAATATTTCAATGTTCATAATATGCAAATCAGCCCCTGACCTCATTAAATCAATATGGGTTTTTCACCCCAACACATTGACTCACTAGCCTAATTCACATTTATACCATTACATTATAATTCGTGGGGATTAAAACCAGGGATGTTACATTCCTCTCCCCCTTATTTTTTCACTTTCCTCAGTGCACAACACCTATAGGTATAATTTCATTTTACAATTTTTCCTCCTTGGCCATTAATCAACATATAGGTTCTCCAACCTACAATCACACAGGCATTCTAGTCTGAAAAAAATTGCATAGGCACTCTAACCCCCAATACCACAAATACATAGGATCTCCACCCCTAAAACATAGATACAAAGGCACCCTGGCCCAAAACATATACATAGGCCACTTGCATTCTCCTATAACTATCTCGACTTCCACCAGATCTCTTCCTCTTGACCTGCCCAAACCAAGGAATGTATCATTCATTTATCAATGCTAACCCAAGGAATGGACCATCCGTTTATCAGGTTTCACACAAGGAATTTCCCCCCTTCATTGTTCTTAGTCCATCAGGATGCACCATTTTTTTATCAAGGTCACTCTAGCACAGGTCACTAAGAGTCTCACTATTGTTATCTCAAGGGACTAGCTACTAGGAAGAACTACTAGGAAATAACTAGAGGCAACCTTGATGCTACAGTGAAACTCACACATGAGTTCACTCTTCAGGCCTAGCAACCTGGTTCTTCAACAGTGCAACTCACACATGAGTTCACTCTTCAATCCTGGCAACCTGGTTCTTCGACAGTGCAACTCACACAGAAGTTCACTCTTCATGCATGACAACCTGGTTCTTTTGCAAGACTGTCAACTTGTTTCTTCTTTTTGTCCTCACTCTCTAGGCTTAGGAATTCCTTTCACTATTATACAATGACAAATTTATTCTTCTTGGTGTCCTCACTCTCTAGGCTTAGGCATCCCTTTCACTATTATACAGTTCCTTAGGTGATCCATCATTTTCCAAGGTGTTCTCATGCAAATAAATGCCAACTTGTTGCTATACTTCCACTATCAATCCACAACTTGTGGAAATCATCCCATTTGCTTCATATGCATATATTCAATATGAGACATCATCATACATTATAAAATTTCAAATATGTTTTACACAGGAAAATAAAATTTCCCAAACATGAGTTTCCTTCTCCTAGTTGTTTGGCTCTTGCAGCAATAGATATCAGTCTTCCTTATGGTCTTACATCCCTTCCATATCCAATACCATTTCCACTGCAATTTTCTTAATTTTTCATGCAGCTGAACAAATTGTTAGCATATCATAACAATTTCCAATTATTAATTTCTCAAATCTGCTTATACAGAAAGATAAATATTCCCACGCATGAGATTTTTGGTTATTATATTTGGCTCTTGTAGCTATAGATATCAGTCTTCCCTATGGACTTACATCATTTCCATATCAAAGACTATTCTACATGTATTGTCCTCAACTTTCTTGCAACCAAAAAAGTTGTTATTATCTCACGCACAATATTTTCATTCAGTCCATGAAGTGATTTTCGGAATTATATTGATCTAAAAATTCCTTCACTTCCAACTATTATTCATGTAAAAAAAATGGAATTAAACCATTAATTATATTATCTAGAATAAAACCAACATTCATTGTACATGCATTATCAACATACCAAGCTTTTCATAATTCAATCAAACTTTACTAATAATAAAACCAATGTGCCAATAATCATGGCCACATCCACACAATCCATCCTTGCATTGACTCTGGAATACCATATGTTCATGTCGTGTATTCCACCATGTCAGTTGGAAGGTATGGCATGTTATCGCACAATTTGTACTTGTCCAGATTCCAAGATAAGTAGGGGAAATTGGTGTAACTATAGGATATCTCACCACTGTCACCTCAATGAGAAATCCCCACTTTTAGGGATGAATGAAGTTCCAACCAAAGGGATGCATCCCTAATGACCTAAAGGGCTGGGTTGACTAAGGTTATGGTTAGGAAATACCCCCCCTCACTAGTCACCCAA